>QNGE01007252.1:0-24350 GCA_008508345.1 Paragonimus westermani | reverse complement strand
TGATGACGATGATGATGGTGGTGTGTGAGTAAATACTCGGCCTTCGGGCAGACCGATTAGTTGTTGGCATTGTCACGGCTGCTCGTAAGAAATCACTACTCACAGTGTTGGGGTAGGGAGCGATTCGACAAACAACAGAGGTTTCGTGGGCAGTTAAGTGAAAACCAATGACTGGGCACGGTGGGCTGGATAATTCGCACTTTTTGATATTACACGGAGCCACGGGGAGGAGCGCGACATGGTGAATCGAAGGGAATTTTTATATCCAAAAATTTCCTAGAAAGGTTTTGTCAAATTGGGATCAGCCACATTTAGGGTTTCTTCATTATCCGGCTAATATGATCTACATCTTTTCCAGTTTAAAATACTTCGATGTCATTCAAAATGTCCCAAAGGCATTAGCTGGGTTTCGACGGTCAGCAGGGTTTCAAAGCTAGTGTACACATAGGTAGACTGAAAAACACAAAATTGATCGGTTGATTCTCATACACTGAGAGGACGTGGTCCCTCCAAGCGTAGAGAGTAAGGAAATTTAGCTCACCTAGACCCAGATACTTGGTCCATGTGCAAATTGACACCGAGATAACTTGAACTAGGAAGGGTATAGTCGGCTGAAATTCGCTTATTCGACTGCTTTCATTCTTCACCAGTTCGATCGATTGATCGATCAGTGTAGCCTAATTGGGGTGAGATTTTTGAAGCTGCCATGATATGTTCTTGTTCTCTGCGATGTGAAATCTGTCGACAGATTTGTTTGGAGCTATGGGTTCAGACAAGAGTAGCTCGTGCATTGCAAATATTGACTTGTTGTTTGCGCTCATGGATTTGTATGTTCTAGATAACGTGTCGCCAGACAAAAGCGGACTGGGTCATCCAGCGTCAGTTGGCTGACTGCCATTCGCAACCCATGGCGTTTTGATTACTACTCAAAAGTGAAGTTGGTTAAGCCTCCAGTTATGATGATGCGATCATGCCTAGTATGAGATCAGTAACGCAGTAGTGATACACGTTTTCCTCATGAAACTGAAATCGGAGTTTTACTCCTAGTCGTGGCAAAGATGGGCACTGCTGAGGACCTGTAACAAGTGCGAAACTTGTATCTAGTGTCTCTTTCCAAGGGGGGGCTGAATGAAGTGTCTGTGAGCATGCGAGAGCTGCAATCAAGCATGACTGAGGTCCAGCTGTTAGCATTGAATAAACCTCGGTACCGACCACTCGCGTGATCCATTCAAGCAGTCACCATTTCGCTTAACGCAACATCAGTTGAAATGGACTTGCTGACTCTGAACGACGAAAACCTGGCTATTCAACTGAATACAAAAGTTGGAGTCGTGAGTCATATTTTAGCCATATGTGGTTCAATGAAAAGGTACTCGATTCAGTGATCGTATGGGCAATATCACGATGCAGACCGATAGTGTATCAGTCCATGCACGGGATGCCCTCTGACCAACCGAAAGAAATGATTAGCCTTCTTGGATCTTTAATCGTTTAATTTACAGAGAATCGTTTCAAGAACTGCTTTTGCTATCGCCGTTCGTTCAGGATAATAGTATGTTTCATGTTGGTAGAAGATGAGGCGACCACTAAACTACTGCACAGAAATCAAATTATTTTTGTACCGAAAACATCGGGCTGTTCAGAATTATTTCATACTGAGTGCGCTGATCATTTTCGCCTTGCTAGGTATGGTTTCCAGTCCGGTAGGGTAATGAGAGAACAGACTAGTATAAGAATGGATTACATTCAGGGCGTGCCTTATTGGCACTGAGAGGTACGAGCCGTCAACAACGAAAGGTTTTATTGACATGAAGTGAACATCACTCACAAGTGATCGCTGTTTTATTCAACCTGGGTGAAGGGCTTTTTAGCCAGCCCAATCGTAAGTGTGCAGCACGTAACGAATGAGACGTACGCTTTCAAATCAGAACGAGCTAACCGTTACTAAATTCCTTTACCTCCACATACTTTCACTAGCCGTGTATGTGGAAAGTGGTCGCATAGTCCTCAAACGCTGTTTACCACGCTCAGGATAGTTTGTTTGATAGTCTTGTTAAAACACAATACTGACCGCTAGTGGTAGCAAACTGTTAGTTAATTCTGCTTGAGGGCTTGCGAAAGTGATAATTTTCTTGATTACTGATCAGTGTTGTCAACCTGTCTGAAAAATTCACCTGAAAGCCGACAGTGTGTTCCTATCCAGTTGTAGGTAATCTACGCCAGTTTATGGGCAATCTTCTTTTCTGAACCTTTATCGTTGTATGTATATTGTGAAAATCTATAACTGGCTGAAGTGAAAAGAGTAAATCAGTGAGGTAAAGCTCATTACAGGCCACTTTGGAATGATTGTGGCCGTTTGTAACATATCCTGATTGTGTTCTTTGTGTGTCTGGAAACATCTTACCGCATGTAAAATAGGTGTTAAACGAGAGTGTAAACTAAGTCAGCACTTCAACTAACCTCGATTGACTCTGGACACTGTTCGATTGCACAGTAAATGGATTATCGAAATAGTTCAACCGCTTCGTTTCAGTCGGGCGCTTGTCCGGACCTCGCCAAGGCACGGATTTTTGACGCGCCCGATTCCCACGTTCGTCCTGTGTCAATTTCAGTTTGAGCTGTTGTGCACGTAATTCGGCCTGCGTTTTCTGTCTGTGTAATTCCAGTTCACGTTTGGCATTCGCTTCAGCCTCCTCCAATTTCGCCATGATATCCATGGCAGCAACCTACATTGCGTAAACATGAGTGCGCGGCTCATGAGTTTGACAGAGGTGATGTGTAATTTGACAATTTTAAGTTTTTGTAAGGTGTGGGCAAATGTGACAACTTTCGAGTGCTCACAAACGATTAGTAAGCTACGCCCCACAGCAAACTCAACAATGACCTGTGACTCATAGGACAGAAGTCTATGACGTATGGACAGATGTTGCGACATCAAACTGCCACTCTGCTTAAAGTCCTGACGATTAAGGTGCTGATTGTCTCAATTCCTGAACAGATATCTCACCTCTACGCCTGTGAAATGAGGCTGTTGACAGTGTTATGCTGATCTTAACATAGGTTTGTCGAACATATCGTTATGTACAAACAGTAGCTATTTAATCCTCTAAGAAGAAAAATATCGTTTGTACAGTAAACCCTAATTATTCGCCTCATTTATCGGAGCATCTAAAAGCAAAAGATGTCTATTTTTCTATTCAGATAAATCTAAGTGACTTCTAGTTGCCAGCAGAGCAACGACTAATTTTGACATTAATTTGATTTGATCGGAAAAGGGTTTAGATGACTTGAATTATAGGGTGAATTAAAAACCTGTGGCTCTATTATAGTTGATTAGGCAATCTGTGCACTGCTTACAGACCGGTGTAGACACAGATTTAAATAGGTCAGGTGTTCGCACAAGCAAACAACAGTTTCACTACCGGTTCTTATAGGGTTGTGTTTTATTGATGAGCACTTACAGGAACGACGCCGTTGTCTAACTGTGGTGGATTACCAAACCAGAGGCACGAGTATTTCAACTCAAGACCAAATAGTTCATTGCTGTGGGCAGGTATGTCCAAAAACTCACAGCGTTCGGATTGCGGACAACAAAGGCGACAGGGTGAGCCAGCGCCCAACAAGATCGGACCAGCGGACGAGACATGGCAGGCAAAATGGAATGGATGGCCAGATAGGAAGCGCGATACACTCAGTGAGGTATCTCGATACGGTCGTAAGGTGGAGTCAAAGCCAACAGCAGGTACAGTGCGGACAACACGGGTGACCGGATGAGCCATCGCCCAACCAGATCGGACCAACGGACGAGGAATGACAAACTGAAAACCTCCCAACAGAATGCGTCGGTCAAATACACACAAACCGCGCCGAGATACACAAGACGTGTGAGCAGAAACCACCGGGTTTGTTTTGTGGACCGGAATTCCGGTTTATTAGAACGAGCACGCGCGTGGCATCATAACCAGCGAGTTGGGCAATAAAGATTGTGTTTTATTGGACGTCTTTTCGCTACATAATACCTTCTTCAAAATGGAGCAGCGGATGGTTCATCCAAGTACAAAAGCCGTGGTCAGATGAAAGGAGTACTTAACTTGTAACCACATTATCTACCCGCCACTCATTTCTAAGACATTATGGTTTCGAGTGAATGTAAAAAGACCACCACTTCTACTTGGATGCAACCTTGACATTTGAACAGAAACTTCAGTCAACCCTCTTCTAAAAGTTGCATTGTATTTAAGTATCTCCGATCTTATGTAAATGGGACGTCATTTGAAATTGATCGCAGCTGTCACATTCCCAAAGACTCTCCAGTCAGCAAATTTTGAAAAGAATCACTAGACTGGAGTTTCGCTTCTGTTTCACTCTTCCCAGTAATATTCAATCTACATAAAGCCAAAGTAAACTATTGTTCGTCGGTAATCAAAATACCGCTCGGCAATTTAATTTCTATTGTTTCAACTCGGAGAAAAGTCCAGTTGGTAGGGTCATCGACTAGAGTTAACAGGACAGTTACTGTGTTTTCTGTCGAGGCGATTCGGCAATCTGCGCACTACTCACGAACGGGTGTGGTGGGGTGTTTGCCTATGATAATACGATCGTGACTAATGTTAGGTCAATGACGCAGTGTTGCACGTGAACGCCTCGTGAAAGTGCGTCCGGAGTTTTAATCCTGGCCGTGGTGAGGATACGCGCTACTGGTGAGTTCAAACGAGAGCGAAACTCGAATCCAATGCTTCTTTTCGAAAGGAGCTTACTGAGAAGTCTGTGGGAATGCGCCAGTTGCGACCAATTGTGAGTGATGTTCAGTTTGTGTAAAATCGAAGCCCCCTACCACTCATTAGGTTATGTGATTTGTTGAAACTCATAAGCTCATGATGCTATAGGCTGGGACCTGGTTCTTGAGAGTTGTGAATTTCGGTCACTGCTACTGAATTTTCACGCCTGAACGCTCATAAACATTCATCTGCTAGTACTGCTCAGGTCGGAAAATCGTATCAGGAAGTCTAGTGTTCAACTTCCTGTTGGTCAGAATTATGAATCATGGGTATATTTTCAGCGAAGAAAACTTTGTTCTCAAGTGTGACTGATTAATAGACTGTTTCAGTTCCAAACTGCTGACAGCTGGTACTGGCCGTCAGCTCATACGAACCGTAATCCCTGACTTCTCTTAATTAATCGAAAATCATTAATCAGCTCTAAACTTGAATTTGCGTTTTTAACATGACGGACAGTCACTGAGTTTCTTTCAGAGGCGAGCAGGCAAGGTGCACCTTATGCAAGTGCTAGTGTCAAAGAAAACTCACTCGTGACTAATGTGAGAACAGCAATGTTGTAGTCAACAAGGCCGTCTCTGGAAAACGTGGGCCGAAGTTCATCACTGGTCGTTCCAAGGATATGCAAAACGGATAAGTCCTAACATGAGTGGACTTCATATTTATCGCTCTTTTCTCAATGGATCGACCCGAAAGTCTATTTGAATAGTGTGTTTGGCAGCCGAGGGTGAGTTGTGAATTACTTATATCAAGCAAACAGTTGGTCAGGCAGTTGTCTAAAATTCGTTGTCAAATGGAATGTATATCACGGAGCTAATTTCACTAATTGAAAGAACAGCGTGAATATCGTACCTAAAATACTCAGTACGTATCCAGTATAGTTTTATTCTAAGCAGCCGGAAAAAATCAAGCTGATTTAGTTCACGTGACCCAACTGAGATTTAAAAAGAGATATCAGAAGTACGCAGCAAAAGTAGCAAATATTTACCAGTTGATATTGTAATGCAGCATTGACAACTTTTTAATCACTTCATGGATTCAACCTTACTAGAGACATGTGGTGGCCTCTAACGTAAGATTATTCCAATTTATGTGATTCCCTCCAAAATCCAGATCGCTTCCCTAAACACCCCCATGTTCTTCTGGTCTTTTTGAACTTCTATAGTGGTTTGTGACCCCGGAGAGATCAAGTTCCAGGTCAAACAGATGACCACAGCTGATTTGGTTTCTTTCCCGGAGGAACCACGGCGTCCATCTCCGCACTTCCATTCCCCGAAATCTGCGTTCAAGTCTAAATGATGTGGTTTCAGTGACCACTCTACCAAAAGTCACATATGGTTGCCGCCACTTACATTTTTCTGTCATCTGTTTTGAACAATTAGCTGTTATTTCTGTCATAGTGCTGGTACGAGATGTTTTGACTGTCTTTTACTCAACTAACTCAGGCCATTAGTCCTGCACTACAACTCATCCATTGGATCGATGCATAGTCTATACAAACTCAAATGTGCACAACTCTGAATGGCTTCACATGATAATTACGTGTTATCATAGATTTGCCATTAAAGTGCCGAGACTGACCGCATCAAGCATTGCAAACACAGAGCCTACTGAAGTTGACCAAGAGAACGGTGTTAATAAGGGTACAATGCTGAAGAATTCATTCCTGCCTCTCGGATGGCATAGCTCAATTTATACAAGGAATTTTTGGGGCAAATTTCTCAAAGTTTGCTGGACAGTTTAGTGTGAGCTGTACGCACACGCACACCAAATTGGAAGAGCGAGATTAAGTTCAACCAGTATGGAGATTAGGTGTGGCGAATGACAGGGTTAATCACTTCGAAACAGTACGCGTTACATCATCCAAATGAACTCATGAAAGAATGATTTTCTAGAGGGGATGGGTCTATACATCAACCAGCTGCATGTCAAAGTCAATAGTGCGTGTACAGAAATCGCACTTATTTGCCACAGACAGCAGGATGAACTTCTCAGAAATAGTTCGTAATGTTCTGTACTAAATGCAGATGATTCAAAGACAGAATTGATTTTCTTCCGCGGATTGATGAAAGGTTCACTCTACTGCCCTATTGATTGTGTTGAAAAGCTATATACATATACATATGTATATATAACCCGGTGTTTTATCTTTACTAAAACTGGAAGTTGAACTCTAATCATATTGCTTGTGAGGCGAGTTTACACAACATTACCCCAGTGAGTTCCTGCCTGACCAAACCTCATGACTCCATTCGAACATTCAACTACAGATCATTGTGAATAGTGTTCGATAAACCTTATAGCCTTAATGAAGTAAACAGTCACACTTGTACCGTTTAGGTTTTACGATAATCAACTGCCAGGTTCACTAATGTGTGATTACGTAATTAGCTATGTATACAGTACTGTAGAAATTATAAGGCGTACTGATTCACCTATCACCTCCATAAACATTCTTGTAGCTCACTTTGCGGGACATACGCATTGTGGATACCTTCATTCTTGGTAGTAAGTCTGTATCTGTCCTAGGGTTGGAGAGTTTGCACAAACTACTGTACAAAGTTTTCAAGCCCTGACTTAAACGTGTCGACTCACGATTCATTCTTTAAAAGATTAACTTCGGAATCAACGGAACTGTATCAGCAGTGTATAGATAGCTTATGCCGTTTCATTTGTAGTTAGTCATGAGCAGCGGGCGGTCAACTTCGCACTAATATGCAATTATAGTATCTTACTTTCATTGGCCAGGCAAGTTGCAAGTAACGCATGTTTTGAATGTAGTGCTTCTTCCAGATCCCCAGTTCAAAACCGTTGATGGTTCCTGACAAAGTCCAACCCCGTTTTATGCATTTTGGAGCCCATAGTTCGTTGGAATCAGCCAAATACTTCCAGTACCAACAAACCTGAACAGACAAGAAGGTGGTGAATTACCCTGAGTTTGTATTAGTTCGTTAAATTGATTTTTGCAGAGGTACACTATACTCATCAACCAGGAAAACAAACTTGAAACCTTCGGTTTTCCTACTGAGCTACATTCGAATTGATCCTAACGTAAAACTTGTGCCAAAGTTTACAGTAAAGTATATATTGACTGCACAGGCTAAACAAACAGATCTGATTTGTATAACTGGGCTGGAGGTTAAGCACCCATGCACATATACTAATTTTTAACAATGTAGCCATAAAACCATCCTTCCACCAGGATCCATTTCGTCCTTACTGGGGAAGATTAGCCTCAGCCGAAACTTTAGTCTACATGGTGGTTAGAATCATCATCATCATTGATGATGGAGTTGTCTCCTTCTAGGATAACATGGTGATACAACTAGACAAGGTGAAGTTTCGATGTCAAAGAAACATTGAAATGTTTGAAACTTATTTCCAATTTGACTTCTCAGAGTTTTACCGTTGCAACCTGGCATTCAGGTGGACCGTGTTTAGGCATTCCGTTAAATACCTGTGTGGACCAGCAATATTCATCGGTCGTTTTAGACACAATCAGTTAACTGATGACATTAAATTATGGCGAAAACCACTCAAATGCTACGACTCAAACGAGAAAATTCTACGCTGCACAGCTGAAATGATCGTTTATTCCTAGGTCAGTAGTTCTCCTTTAATTCGATGACACTATACGTGAATGACTCATTTTCCGCCTACTATGGAACCAGTTATGTAAATCGTACTTTTGTACTAAGGGTACCGTAACGGTCTGCTATACTGAACACAGTTAAGTTAATGAAATTATCACCTAGCTTTCCGCTGTGTGTGGCGTTCAAATCCTGTTAGAGGATCTTTGTGAGTGGGAACGTCAGGCAAATTGTAGCAAACCGTCGATGCTCAACTGAAGGGTGTCATTGTTTGGTTGAATTGTCTGCAATGTTGCTTTGAATATAGTGTCTTATTGTCACTTAACACCAATTTGTTTGTAAGTTATGGTTATTTTAACATTTGGCGCTTGAATCCGGACAGATTGTTCTATTCCATTTCTTTCCTTTTTAAGCTAGGACTTTTCTTTCTCACCCCGCTGAATGGCAGTTAAACATCAACGTCGGTAATACTGGGGGGTGGGGTGGTGGTTACAGAAACAATCTTTTGAGATGAGAGAAGAATTTATTCTTGGGAGTTAAAATCACTTTCCTATCTTTGTCTGACAAACCAAATTGTCATCTTCAAAGCTTCCCGAAAGTATTCTGTTTTACTTGGAAAAGTTGGAGCATTTTCTTCTAACACCCAGTCCCCATATGGTTAGCATTCACAATATGGTAAACGCAATGTGTGTTGGACAAGTTCAAAACAACACAATACCAGTTAGGTTATCAGTGCAGTATGCAGTTTAGGTACGTTTGTGCATTATCTCCAATTTAAAAGATGATAGATAAAGTTTGTGAAAAAACAGTTTGGTGATTGGAAATCGATTTGGGATTTTTAAGGAACCTGGTAATAAGATACAAAGAAAGAATTCTGGTATCACACCCGCCACGTAATAATCAGTCTGTAAGAATACGCAACAAATTATTGTCATCCTGATCACAGACTAAACACATTTGATAGTACTGTTTGTTTAGAATTAGGCTAGTGCATCCACGAGGTTTTTCACTGTCAACCGTGATGATTATTACTCTCTTTAATGCTTGGTTGACAACTCACACTTTGGTATAATGTTTTGTACTCACGTGAAACAATCCAAGTGTATGTAAATCGTTTTTCATAAGACAGAATAGAAGGTTTCCAATTCCGGTGGTCAAAACTCGATTGGATTTTTGAGTCAATGGACAAAATACGATTGTTTTATACTATTCCCTGCTTGTGCAGACCACTTTCAGAACATAGAGACTGTCGTCAGCTTGGGACAATGGAAATAGCTAGGTGGTCCATGACACAATTCAGAAGACAAACTGTCTGACGTGTAGAACGTTAATCAAAGTTTTAACAGTCACGCATCGACGACGTCCTACTTACTAAAAGCACGCAGCTGACCAACACCTATGTCAACCCGCCAACAATGTACAACCAGTCAAAACCACTAAAATTGAATAAGGAAAACAGATCGGGCGAACTATCATTAATCATACTTAAAACGTGAGTCGAACTTTTCTTGATAGTTTGTTCACTGTGTCTACTGTTCGTAGTAAAATTCTTCATTGCCATAGCAATATAAACATTATCTCGTTACCCTAGAAAATCTACTTGGATAATTCGCTGAATACCTGCACATTTGTCTCGCCGAAAGTGTTTGAGAAACGATATCAGTTTTCATGATCTGTGGCACTGAATCTAATGAAAATCTTAACACGAGTGTCAGCGATCACACCGTAGCTAGTTAGCTCCTGCCAAATTAGATTACATACTGCTAGCTTTTCCGTACAAAAATTGTAAATATGTACCGTAATGTTTCTCGGGTGATACCAATACTTTTGACAATCATAACACTAGACATGTGTTTGATTGGATGAACGCTTGCAAGCATTAACCTTTCTCTTTTTCTTCTCATTCGAACTAGTTGCTTTTGCCTTCTAACACGTTTCTTTCCAGCACGCTAATTATACTGAACTGAAAGGTTTGTATCACACAGACATCACTTCATCATTTCTGTAAAATTTCAAGTTAAATTTCGGATTGGACATCATTCATATTGGAACACAGCTTTCGTATTCAGATAAACTGTGCAGCCAACCTGCCAGCATTCTTCAACTGGACTGATTCTTATTCCCTTACAAATAATATTTCTGAAGTTGAGAATATCTTTTCTTCTCCTGAGGGCCGTTGACAGTGATTTCTGTAACGTATGTTATCGCCTTCTTGAGTCGACACTAATTTTATTGTTCTTAAGTGCGCCACTCCTCGCGGAAAATTTGCTGAGAAAGGTACGCCCTTCTCTGCCCATCCTTTTACCTAATCTGCTCCAACCAAGCTGTACTTTCTCCACAAGTCAGAAAGATAAGTACTTAATCGCACTTTCGATAGCATACAATTTTTTAGTCACTCTTTATCTTGTGCATTTATCGGTTCACTTCAGTTTATTACTGAATCAGCTTTTGGGTGGGCATTTTCACCAGATTAACGCAACACAGTTCAAGCACTCGTTGCCTTAGTTATGCTCAATGCTCAGCCCCAGAATACAACCCGTTTATCCTACTCTAATTCGAAATGTGTCAGTTACCGAAGAGTTTGTGCACCATGAACCTGAAGATGCAGACCAATGAGGTGTAACATGTCTTTCGCTAGTGACAGTACGATCACAATAGTCATTGTGGCAATGGGTGTGTAAATCCGTCACATCATTTTTTATTTCCATATTTCGACCACTTCGAATGCTAACGGAATAAAAGTTTCAAATCTATAAAAAGACCGGGAAGCAGGAGAACATACACTTTTATATTCACTTTTGGGTTAATCCTGCTGGTTATTACTCTCCTGATGGTGCGATTCGTGCATTCAAAGGTGTGACTCACTTTGTCAGATTGGATAGACCGTTGTTGCACATTGTTATCAGCTACAGTGAATCGACATATAGAAACGACGTTACTCTTATATTGTAGTAGACTTTGTGCTTTATAAAACGCTGTGCAGTTTGTTAGAACTGCTCAAAGATGTCACGTACCAGTCATCTCCAAAGGACAGTCAACTTGTTTAATAAGTCTGAATCCCACTAGTAACTGCTGTCAACGTATGCTCTGCCACACTTATTCGCCTTTGTGTACACATTGCTGTGTTCCCCCTACACTTGGATATTTAACGGTTTGATTTTGCACACATTCATTATAACCTCCATTTTCGTACGTTCTATTATTGCGGACTGCTTTCAATGGGTTTAGTACCTACACATTTCGTACGTTTTTCTCCGGAACACACTCACGGAAGTCTGCAGGCTCAGGTTTAGTCCAGGTAGAGTGTTTATGGCTTACTTTATCAACAAAGGTTGGTTGGTTCCCCATCGAAGTGGCCAATATCCCAAACCATTTTGCAACTCTTTTTCATACTTCAACAGTGTTGCTTAACAAGTGAACATTATGGAGCACTTAACCAGTCAAGGATGATGTAAGAAGTCATTTTTATCAAACCTGACAAAGACTCTTGCAAAGTCATTATGAATAAAGTACAATGTATCTCGAAAATAAAAACTGTCTGTTGAAGAACAAAAATCTCAGCCGGACTAACACAGCGCACAATAACAGTCTGAAAAAAACAGATTCCAATTTCTTCTCATACATGCAGACACCAATGAGGTTCGATATAAACAAATCTGACCACTGAGGACGTACACGCCACAGACGAGGGGCTCGCGGAAATTACACAAGGGCGACAACACTTTGAGGTTCACTCCGCCCATGGATGATTCCTCATACTATAAGCTGGCTAGATTGCTTGTAAGCATTCATAACCGAATTCGTGGATACCTCCATTACAGTTGCGTAGAAGATTGGTCGGAGTTGGTCAGAACCCTGGAGAACACACCTATTGAGTTTTACTGAGATGTATTCTTTCGATGTCGGGTTGTTGTTTGTTAACGTATTTGCGCTTGGAACTGTCGACATTTTTGCCTCTTCGTTTCCTGCCTGAATCCAACACTTCCGGTTAGGATTGATTACCCTGGAAACTGAATTCCATCATGTATCGGGCATGTGCCGCTTTATTTTGACGGTAATACTTAAAACCACATCAATGTTGTGGTAATGAGCAGCCCATTGGATCCGATCTGAGATGTTACTAGCTGGGGAATTGTTGAAAGATGAATCTCGAATTTCATTCACAGCAGCATTGTCTACAAGCGACGTATCAACAGCGTATTATTTTTCAAAGATGAGATCAATTTTAGCTAACTACACAGAATTTGAACTCATTCTACCCACGTTTAACAGTTTCCCGTGATCGAGTGAAGCTTATCAGTTGTAGACATTTTCTTCAGTCAACGTGAATCTGATACTGTACAAAGTGCGCTATATCAAAAGGCAACGAGAAATGGCCAACACCTGCAACTTTCACCGGTTCTTCGATAACACACAAGCCCTGTTCCAAACGTTTGGATAAATATGTATAAAAGCTAGCATCATTGAGGGAAAGAATTTCTGAAGAACGTTTTGCTGGTTATTGGTGATCCAGAAAAGTTTATGAAAATTTATTGCAATCCACGGACGACTGAAGCAAGTCTGATTGAATTTTATTGTTCTGGCATTGATTACGAAGCAACCGATGTAAGCAAATTTACGCTAGACCCTGAATCGTATCTATCTAGCTGGTGGAAAGTGATTATTATTGACTGAACGCAGGTCACCTGGTTAACCTTTCAACAACGTTCAACGTGTTGCTGCGTAATGGAAACCCGAAGCTGCTGGCACTCATGGAGACTATGCTGATCAGACAGAAGCGAGCATTTCTGTTCGCACAAGAGGTGCTGATGCAGTCACGTTACGCGATCCAGACTGTGGTACACTGTCCAATTTGGATGAGTCGTTTTTTGATCAGTTTCTCCTTTTGAGTTCTGTCCAGATAACTTTGTCTGTTATCTCATCCTTATTGGTTGTTTGAAACAAGCTCAGATTTCATCTCACTAGTACAGCGTTCTACTTCCCAGCGAACCGTTAACCTTTGTTGTGTTCTGTACTGTTTTGTTTGCCTGATCCAACTATGTTCACCATTGTCAAACATTGTTCACCGTTATTGACTTAAGAGTCTACTGGAATCTAGCTTGAAAATGTTTTGGAGACGCACGGTTTGTTTTCTTATCTGATTTGTTGTTGTTGATTCGTCTTCATTAGAATC
Organism: Paragonimus westermani; assembly: GCA_008508345.1. NCBI lineage: Eukaryota > Metazoa > Platyhelminthes > Trematoda > Plagiorchiida > Troglotrematidae > Paragonimus > Paragonimus westermani. Next base: position 10,812 of record QNGE01007252.1, on the reverse strand, counting down.
TCGTGTAAATTCGAACCGGATACGCTTGGAAAACAGCATTATCTGTTAATCGTTCGAAATTCTTTATGCCACTCGTAATCTTTTCCATCTTATATCATTTTGTTTTCTGAACAACAATAATTAACAGATTATAAATTCGCTTACTTCTTAAGTCAACAGTATTTAATCGACACTTTTGTGCATGCATATTTTGCTCGCCTGCATATCTATTCGTCTGCTACTGGAGATATCGATCCAAACCTGGCGTTTTCTCACTTCGTATGCAGTGCGTTGCACGTAGCGAAACATATACTTTCTTGAATATCTCTTCATCCGGTTGGTTACTTGGTTGGTATTATTTAAGGTGTTAGCAAGGTCGTTTTTCAAAGCTTAGAAGACCTGCCTTCAGTCTTTCAAGAGTGGCATTCCGGTGGGTCATCTGCGTTTTTGGATGTCCGTTCGGCTTAAGCACTGATGATAGCTGTTGGTCCCACAGTAGGCCAGAATCAAACACCGTGCTCATCTTCGACTAATTAGGAAACATAAATTTTGCTGTTTTCCGACCCGTGACCCTCTGATACGCTCGTGATAAAACCAACAACTCCAGCAAGGGACCTATTATTATGTCATTCCGTCTCTTGGTCTCAAAACAGACCCCCAGTCAGCTAAAACACAGTGCTGATTGCACGAACTACCCCTTTATTAGTCAGTACATGCCAACACACTCATACGCACAGTTACAATAATCGTGTACTACATGTAATCTTATTGCAACACCTTAGCACGAATTCTTTCCAAATCGATCCCGTGTGACCAGCCTGCCTCGCTTTATGGGTAGTCAAATGGAGATATCGGAATTTCATGCAATCCCTACAATTGCTTATTCAAAACAATTAATCCAAACCCACATTTTTCAAGCGAAGATTGCCTGCCAAAACAACTCGTGTGCTTGATCGTCCTCGTTTGTATGATGTACAACAACATTTCAATAGATTAATGTTGGGTTTTATAACTCTTATGTTTAATCCGATAGTTTTAGTAGGCAGTTTAAATCGCACTTAAAAAGAAAGGACCGATAGTTAACTGCGACTAATTTCGTGCGATTAGGTTTTTCAGCCAACCAATTTGGACTAGTTCATTGTGTCCTAACAGCTGTATGCTGACGTTCTGAATAAGAGGAACTTGAGCTTTTGGGAGAACTTTGAGAACTTCGTCGAGGACGTGGTTCAAAAAGTCAACTGCTTTACTAGGGAACTCCTTTGTCACACTTGTCCAAGGAAACGTTATTCTTTTGTGTTCCCACAGGATCAGGAAAATTAACCTTATAAGTTTTTAAACAGTACACTCACCAAGGTCCAAACGAAAGTATGATTGAGATTCAAATATAAGAAACACCCAATTCGTGGAATGACTTCAGCTGCATGTCCTATTCGAACCGCTTTCAGTGATAACCGTAGACATTGACGGTTAGTTCAACAAAAAACGATTGGGTTAACTTTGATACTGAGACAGTGCTGTTACCTGAGGTCAGAACGTTATCACACCATCAGTCAGCTAGAGAAAATGAAAGTTCTCCGATTTCACCAGCCAGCCAAACCTGTTTGTACCGTCATTATTCAAAAGGGCAGAAGAGTGGGATGAAACGTACACACTTCATGAAGATCACGGTCAAATTCAGGCTGATTAGTTGTAAAATATCCGCACCAAATTTTGTACGAATGAAGACGAACAGCTCGGGCGTCGTGTTTAACATGTTATTGATAAACGGATTAAAAATAACACAACGTTACGAGCAAACTGTAATACTCTACGTTTCAACCACCTCGAGTGGCCTTCCTCCTGCGAAAGTTTTTGCGTTACTGGATATTAACAACAAACAGAAGCATGTCGAGCCGATTGTGCACACTACGCCTCTAGCTACCACTTGAGGATATCATCTGGTCAATGAAGTTCGGCACAGGTTTTAACCCGCCCTGTCTGGAGCCTACCTTGAGGTTAACCTGTCTGGTACAATCAGCCCGGTGGTTAGCGCTCAGTCGTGTCAAACGTCGTTCATCTGAACATTCTGTCTCCCCGGTTGTCCGTCAGTTCACTTTCGGATATTTGCTTCATTATCGAATATTAGAATATAGATCCAAGTGGATGACCACTCTGATGAAGCATGGCAGCAACGTAGGTGAGGAAATATGGCGTACTTCAACATCCTTCATTGAGAAGCACACCCAGATGACCGGTTAACTAGTTAGCGTGATATTGTAATTCAGTTCTCCGCCAGATAACTCAAACCTACGGCCTTTAGCCTTCGGTGAGGTCCTACTAATGAGACATCGAAAACCAACCACGTGCATGCAAATAATATCGTCTTTTATTAGGCAGTGACCGTCTAACACTATATTCGCTCAACTGTATGTCACTTTTACCATACATATATGTTTGGATTGCGTGTTTCAGGTAAGCATTTAGAGAGATCGAACGAAACGCCGATATCTCACAATGTGTGTCTTCTCTATGTTTCAAAAGATGAATAAATTAAACCAAATGCTTCCAGATTCTTTAGATCTGTCGAACCGTTCGTTCGAATTGCGGTACACAGCCTTACAGAAACCACTGAGGTACAGCATTCAAGCTGACATATTTAATTGACTAGCCTCCCTCCTGTGAAACAGAATCCTTACAGGGAAGGTTTGTTCTCAACAGTTCTAGTATGTACCGATCTCAGAAAGTGTGCTAAACTTCATGTCGGCGTTATTATGGTACCTGATCTACGTACAAATAACTCCCAATGAGTAATATCCAATAACTTTCTGTTTCAAACAGTTGGTCCAGAAACTCGAATTCCATTTGATACCAACCTTCTTGAAGGTGGTCTGGGTGCACCACCCATGTACTTTTGGACTTCCTTGGAAAAAATGATAACGATAATATCTTTTGGCTGAGATTTGGAAAGCTTGTTTGCAAGGTGTAGTTTCTAAAAACTGTTGTTGCCGAGGTGGAATGTTAGATAGACTTGCACATTTATAGTAAGTCAGGGCTATCTCTTTTCTAATCGCAAAACCAGCTGAGAATGGTCATGCAGCATTTCGGACAACAAAGTGAACATTTTGAAGAACAGACAAAGACGGTTTAGCATTCAAGAGCTTATCATAACTCGGATACGTTCATCAGGTGGTTTTAACTGACAGTATAAGGATAAGAATTAAAACTCGTCCGCAACAAAGGGGTGCTAGGCGTCAGAAGAAATATATACACTTCAGAACTCAGATTGACGTAACTGTGACAGTACGACGGCAGTTGCGTAGATTAAAGTGGCTATTTCCAAACTCTGAAGTATGAACAGTGATACAGGATGCGTGTCCTCTTCTATGTAGTTTTACATTTCTCGGACAATGCCTTTATGACTAAAGCTGCTTATACACTGCGAGGCAGTTGTGTTATACCTTGGTAATGCACATATTTCGAAAATCGCATTGGAAATCTCACAGCTGTCAGTCCGCAACTAATATGATTTTGCGTTCATCCGCCTTTCTGCATCACAGTAGACTCGGGAAGTATTGAATTGGAGATATGTCGAACCCCAACGGTGGGAAAGAGACGATTATGCTGTCTTAAATTGTAAACTGGTTCGTAGACGGTGCTATTACTACCCATTAGAATAGTTTGCATTTAATGGGAAAATCGGGGTATCATTTAATGTCGTAGTAAGCTGTGTTTGCTTCATGCCTCATGGTTGTTTGTTTCATGCAGTACTGTCCTCTCATTTGAGATTTTTCCACTGAATTTCGTCTGAGCAAACCGTTGCGGGAGAGAATAATGATCTATCTGTTAGAGGAACCCACTTTTTCCAGTCCAGAACCGTCTCCTTCCTTGAGAAGACGATCATACCCAATCCCAATAGACGGAAATGCCGTGAACATTCGAGAGATCACCTTCATTACTTTTTTACTTGTCTGGCCTCTATTCCGCTATGCTCACTGGTAGCTTAATGACCTTAACTGCTTTTTTGATATCTGTCTTTTGGTTTTCTGGCTCCAGAATGTTGGTAGATCACTGGGCACCCTACAAATACCGTGCAATTTTCTTCTTATCGCGTACCTTTTCGGAGCAGAACGAAGTTGTTTATTTGCATTAGTCTTTTGGTTTGTCTTGGGCGCAATTAACGGGGACCGCCACGTATTTTCGAGACCAAGATTTGCCATGTTAATTAGTTCAAGGAGGAGAACCTGATTTCCTATCAATCGTCTTATTATACCGTGGACGAACCAGCTTAATGAGTTAAGGGTTACAACACTACCATAGTACCGCTGTCGCTAGGACTGATTACGTACTTGGTGTCAAAAGTTAAACTAAGCCAACTCTTTGACCGTCGTTCTCTCGCACGGTGAAACGAACCTGTAATAACCAGCACTTTCGTGGTCCATCTAAGGATTATGGCTTCACTTATGTACTTCTGTATCATTCTTGCTTCTCTGTGCCTCTTATGAGAGATTCGGCGTAAACTTGGTCTCACTGTCTTCATTTCTGCAATTAACTGTCAACAATGGATGACTGCGCTCCTTCAGTACTTCATTCCGTATTGTAACAATTAGGTTTGCTCTTTCTGAAGCCTCTCAGGTTTTGTCCAAAGTATTCAAAGGTTCAAGGCGCATTTCGGCCGACACATTCTTGAGTGTCATCGGGTGTCCGGCATAACCAGATTGGATCTTGACGAAGTGTGACGGCTTGCAGCTCGGTTTTTTGTTTATTAGATGAACGTGCCTTGACGTTGCGTGTTTGAACATGGTTGTAGCTATTTTCAGTAGTTAGGTCCTTTCCCCTTCTTTCCTCCATCTCTTCTTCCTGTATAGGGTGTGCTTTTTTGTCTTTTCCATGACTGTGTTACAGTTAAGCAACACTGAGATCCACTGATTCATTGCTGTTTGCGGTGGTGTTGATGATGATGTCATCCAGTGTGCACGAACAAATCGTGTTCATTTTGTTTCTTTATCCTCACTATTGTTAGCTACTTCTAACGTATTTTCAATCACTACTGGAGGGAACAAGTTTGTTTTTAATCCTATCGCGTTCTTCAGGTTTGGAGACTGTTAGGAACAAAACTCGATCAGTCTACTGCAAGGACACTTACGACAGTAGTTAGGGGACCAGAATCATTTACATCTACCTGGCCCATCGAAAACTATATTATCATATGCTTACGAAAAAATAACTACCAGGTGTTTTAACATACTTACAAACACGGTGTGTTGCGTTGTTGGATTAGCGTTTGTTTACTTCATGTGATTACTACGCCGTACACCGTGTCCACTTTCTAAACCACACTGAATGCTCATACTTTTACATCATCATACTAAGTGATCGCTTCAAACGTAGTGAGTCTGTTAATGACCTAGGATCAAGAAAAAAGACAAAAAAGAACTGAAACATGTGCGTTTTGAGGTTCGCTGACATTCTTCATTCACCCTTATAAACTAACTGTTCCCCCCACGATTTAGGGAGCTTAAATCCAGTTGCCTACATGCTGTCTTCCACAGCGTATATTGTTTGGAAATCGAACAGCACCGAGTGCACTTTCTAGTTAGGGACACCTTATTGGATATCCTTGCATTCATAGAAGAGTGTTTGTTATTCTCCACAGACAAAAATGGACCGCTTGTAAGAGATTTTGCACGGCTTATGCACTGTTCAGATGTTATGACGTCAAAAATTCGAGCAGGTAAGGCCATTCTGTAGATTACAAACTACTGTGACGTAAGAAATGCCTGTTTGTTCAGATTTCTTGATAAAACTGTGAAATTTTAATGTTGTAATGCGTAAGCATCCAACATCATTGGCGATGGATGTCGTTCACAGAAGTCCCACAGTGAATTCGTCTAACTTGGAGTAGTTCGTTTACGGACAAACATTAAACAAAGTTCTGATCTTAGGTAATCTTAAAGTACCTGAGGTACGTTGGCAGACACCTTCCGGTTAATCTGTAGCACTAGGTTCTGTGAGTGGTCTCGTGACGTGAACAGTTAATAGTTAGATCTCCGTTCAAACTTCCCGTACTTGGTGGGCCCGAATAAAGACGAAACCGGTCAGGAAGTGTTCATTTGAGGGTAAGAGTCGATAATCATTATGGTCTTTCAGATCCTATTCTTTGAGTGCAGCTGCTACAGTTGGCTGACTAGCAGACAACACTTATGACGGATGAACTGACATCAGCAGCAAATTTCGAATTCCAGAAATGAACCGTCTCCCGGTGTAATTCGATGTGTTGAACGTTATTAGTCTAATGGGTTAGTATAGACCTTCTATTCCGTCTCCATTTATTCAGGCATCGGAGTGTAGAGGCCTGGAGATTTCACTGGCCTGCCCGCGGTATGAGGTGTAAAATAGTTCCAAAACTCATAGTTGCATATTGTATCTAGGCTATTAAGAAAGTTCGCATGATGTATGTTGTCCGATTGTTTGTTTACGTGTCATGTGACCGTGGCGCGAACCCGAAAGACACACGTGTCACATTCTTCCGGTTTACTCGCTCGTCGACGGCCGGTCTCTAGCCTCTCTAGCTATTTTGCGTGTCGGTGCCTTTTATAGCGCTATCAGAGACCACCTGTACATTCCGTCGAATGAAGATTTGGTCTCTCGCCTCAACGACCTTTTGCTTTTCGCGTCTGATAATTGTGTACCTGAGGAAAACACGACTTAGTGCGACGATCACTAAAGGAGCATTTGTCAGCAATGCTTGTGTGACACTTAGAAGTTTAATTTCGGTGCAGGGGATTACCGTCATTCCTGCATAATCGCGGGTGAAGACTGTGCGGAAAGTTTAATACACGACGGAAAATAGCCATAGTTAAGGAAAAATAAAATGGCACCGGGGTGGGAAATGTTCGTGGGCACTTGCTAGATGCATAGTTTGAAGGGTTGATAATATCCACAGATGTTAGATAAACTGAATATACATTCATTGTATACCAGCTTACTACGAAGTATCGGGCTCTTCCTTGATGTATGCAAATCATCAGTTTGATCCTGACCTCCGCTGGTACAGTCACAAGCTCAGTGTAAATATACGCTGAAGTGAAATAAAACTTGAGTCAGCAGTTCGAAATCTCACCTCTATCAGTGTGACTTTAATCACCGTAGTGTCTGAGAAGTCGGCCACACGTTCCTATCAGAAGCTTCAACATCTTGCGTGACATTTAACCTTCCCTCCTCCACGTCTAACTTTATTCGCTTCTTGACTGATGTTACATGCTTTTTACTCATTGTCTGCAGCCGTAATCATCTTTACCGTTTTTACTGCTATTCACTGTAACTTAATCAAGGCTGTTCATTTTATTACGAGTTATTTTGCTTCCTATCATAAATTTTTCGTTCAAACATTAGCTTGCGGAGAGTAACACTTAAGTAGTACCCTAGTCTGCCTGGGGTGAGAGTTTAGGAAACCACCCCTTGGGAATTAGACCACTGTTATTGACGTGGGACGTCTTTATATCTTGGCTAAATACTTATCCTGGAATGGCACTCTCATTGGAGCATAGAAGGAGGCGGTTGTCACATCTATATTCAGATAAGGCAATCAGCACTCATCTGCTAGCTATCGATTGTTCAGTCTCGTTGGCATCCGGTGAAAGATATTCGAGTGTTTACTAATACGCGCATCCCTTAGACATTTATTTGCAAATAAACTTTCTTCTTGTTAACGTGACTTCCTTAATTACGAGCCGTGTACACTCAGTGTGCTAACTTTTATGAATCGTTCAACAGAAACCAAAGAAAATGATTTCGTCTCCCATGTTATCCTCTTTCTTTTAATGTGTGTCTCACGTAATCCTCCTGTGAATAAAGTGAAAGTTTATAACATCTTAAGAGAGGTTCTATGCCGGTGCATCTCTGTTCTTCATAGTAGAGATTTCAGGGTGATCACCGTATTGGATTTTTCCTATTTTTCAATCTCCGCAAGAATTCCTCGAGGATCCTTGATTGATTCTACATTAAATACAACATACATCTTCGATCTTCACTCACCTTGAACAATGGTGTTTTTCTTGCTGATGGAACATCTTGGTCCACAAAACCAGCGGCCCAAACACATTACAGAATGATTTTCACAGCATTAAGGGCAGGCCAGATAGCTAGAGCCATACCTTTTGAGACAGAAAACGTGTGTACATAACTCAAAGGAGACTCTGTGAATTTGTTTGTGGGCTGTCACACACACAGGACAACATAATCTTCATAGACGCATTTATAGAAGCTCCAGAAAGCCGACTGTTTTCTAAGCAGTCCTTTTGCTTTCAGAAAATGACTGTTAAAGAGAAATTGGAAATTCTCAAGTGACAGAAAGGAACTTTTCTGCAAACGGAAAAAGATACGTTCCAGAAGGTTTACAGGATCTGTACAACCGAGCTTTTTCTGTGCACCATTCCGGCAACATATACTGGTACGGAAAAAGAGGTATTTACTACCAAACGTCCTCAACAAATAGCCTCCGGAATGGCCACTTACCAGCAGCATGCACTCTATAAGACTTATCTTGGAATTCTTTAACTGTATCATCCTTAGTTTTGTAAACTCCGAGGTAATTTGTTTCTTATGCACTTCATTACAAACTGAGAAATCATGCAGAATGATTTGGTCTCACTGATTTATAACAGTCGCTATACAGTAACTGAGGAATTAACGACGAGATTTTCTTAAATATGCCACGTCTTACCTTAAGTAGTAGGTTGTGTCATAAGATCATCAAGTAGTGGAACAACAATCTCTCTGAGCCCGTTCTTTTATTTCATTCGAGATTGTTTTACAGTTTCATTTGACTCCTCTCTACTCGAGCCATGGGTGCGTCCGTAATCCCACTTCGGTCTGTACACCGACCGTAATCCTCAAGAGTGGTCACATCCTGTTGATAACGGCCAAATGTTAGATAAACAAACACCTGGCATTTAGCGAAGTGAACGAAGTGGTTGGATAAGGGCGGTGTTAACTTCAACTCTGAATCTAGGAACCACTGATAGCCTAGTAAGATCTTGCCCATATAGCCTATTACCCACGGCTAGATGATACTAGCATGTAGAAAATGGATGACAAAGGCTAGAATTCTAAAAGGTGATCAACCGGTCTGTTAATAGTACAATTATTAAGTCAATCAATTCTACTTTTACTAGCAGTTCACCGGTTTCAAGTAAGCTGCTGACTTTTGTTTGAGCGCACTGGTGATTCTTGGCAAATTTTGCTGACTGCGACAGTAAAGTGCTGCTATGAGCAAGCTAGAGACGGTTAAGTTTTTCGTTTGCATGAAACTGTAGGTATGATTAACACGTTTCGTATACTGTTACAGAAAATGCGTTATAGAAAAGAGTAATGTACTACATACAACATCAGTTACAAGCAGACTCGCATAGTATTACGGCGGTGGTCCGCTTTTTGCATCCTCAGAAGTAAGCATATTCGGGTTAACCGGTTAGAAGTAGGAAATCACTGCTGCGTCATTAGAATCACTATACAGTCTTCTTCAGGACTATTCTGATTCATTTTCGCTGTATCTGAAGTTTAAACGGGGCTTTACAATGATAAATGTACCCTTGTCACTTATACAGATCATGGATTTTTTCTTCTGTTTATTTTCACTTACGGTACCATGGACATTAGCAAACAAAATCCGCTGCTGACAGGATGGATTACTGTTTTGCGGGGAGATCCAAGGGGCTGACCATGTAAACGTGCCTAAGAGGTACTAATGTAAGAAATATGAAGGATAGGTTTTCTCCTATCGAGTTATTTTTCAATCAAACGTTAAATGAGACAATAATAGCTATGAATTTGCCTGGTGTAAATGCCTAAGTAAGCCTTAATGGAAGCATCAATTTGAAAGCTCATTTGAGAATTTGTTCGTAGATATTTGGCAGTTCTTCCGCGTGGTCCGCGCAGAGCTTTATTCACATTACCAGCAGTTTGCCCACCATTTTTTTAAATTATATCAGTACTGGCCGTCTCTGCAAGCACAGATGGGCATAAATTACGCAGAAACTCAGTGTGCTCTACATTAACCCAGAAATAAGGTAGGAACTAACCACGATACTGATGTGCACAGCCCTAAAACATGACAATTTAACGACCATAATAAATAACCTATTTAATAAGTTTGATTTTTTCACCCACTTTCGTTTTAATCAAACCGTCAATTTTTCAATATCCGTCCGGGGCTAAAATCACCACTAGCTCTGTGCCTCACCAGCTTAACGTGTTTCCCTGTGCACTCTGTTTTCTATGATCGATCTGATACATGGTGGTCAACACTGTGAATCTTTGTTTTCATTGTTGATCGGTTCTTGATAGTGAGTACTGACTGGGTACTGTTATGTTGGGTAAGTTCTAACAGTAAGTTTGCAGCACCTGAATACCATAAACGTGCAGCACAAGGAAGTCATCTAACCAGGTAAATTTGCTCATTGCTAAAATGATCAAAACATTATGTAGAATAGTTCAAAGAACTGAAAATTTCCCAAAGCAATCAGAAATTAATTCAATACACTGTGTTAGAGCCTTACAACGCTAACCGGCGGTGCCAGACAAATCACTGTAACCCCATCTCATTTTGTCGCCCAGCTGACTGAATTCTGGCAGTATCCAACTTCCGTCTCATTTCAAACAACATTTGCCATCAAGATTAACAGCCAAGATTAATTCTAAATTCCGGATGTCACCTCAAAGATTGTTGCTAAGCTACCTTTTCGGTGACACTAATGCGGCCATCATCAAATGGTACCGTAGCGACCTGCAGATTTCACCGGCCTACCTGCGGTATGGTGTGTAAAGTAGTTCCGAGACTCATAGTTGCATATTGAG
>QNGE01007251.1:0-24355 GCA_008508345.1 Paragonimus westermani | reverse complement strand
AGACCCTTTGAAAACGCTGAATGTTGTTATTGGCTCTAACTGCATTTGGAGATTTATTCCAAATATAGGAATAGTCCACAATGAAGAAGTTTGCATGTATCTTTTTTCGGGATAGTGGAGTTNTGGAGTTAGCAAGGTTGAGCCTGTATTTCTTCGACTATATGGAGAGCTGTGTTGTAAATGGACGGTAACCACTGAGGTAATTGCATCCGGATGTATGAGTTCATAAAGAAATATCAAGTTCAAATTCAGTTTCCGTAATCAAAGTGGATCAATGTCAAGTTTGCGATAGCGTTGTCTATAGGTGAACGAGGAAGAATATCCTAATAAGCTTCTGGTGAGTGGATGACAGTGAATGAATATGCACTATTCGAGTTGGTGCCGAACATATATTTTAAAGCGTCAGCTTTGCAGACAGTGGACTGAACGTCTTCTTGATACAGCCTATTTTTCTCTTAGCTTCGCTTGCCTGAAAACATACTTGTTTGGATAAATTAAGGGAAATTGAATACCTTATTCCCAGATCTCTGACAGAGGTGGCTGTATTAATATTATAACCATCTAGTTAGACGGAACCATGGGATAATTTACAACCATATATGACGCTGTTCGTCTTGCTTGCTAAGAACTTCATCAGCTGTGTTTTACACCACCACTGCGATGGCGCTAGATCCTGTCGTATAATTTGTGGGCAGAAGACAATGTTACGGTGCTGTGTAGACGACCTCGATATCGTTAACAAAAGGAAAGGGCTTGCCATGTCATGATATTTCACACATCATTTGTATAGAACATTGAAAAAGACTGTCTCCGAAAGCTTCCTTGATTCACTCCACACATCACTGGTTTTGGTGTTGAGCAGTGCTCTGCTATTTTGACTGTTTCTGTGCGGCATCCAGAATATGTTGAAGGCCAGCTATACAAGAGATCCTGGATGCCAAAAGATGCTATTCTGACCAACAGACGCTTATGAGACACACGATCGTAAGCCTTTTGTATGCCTAAGAAGACGATACTTATCATATTTCTTGCGTCGACTGAAATCTATATATGGTTTATGAATTCCAGATGACAGGTCATGCAAGGGCGCCCACTGAGAAAACCGTGTGGTGAAAGGTTTATTTGGCCTAGTGACCTTAAGAACCAGAAACTATGCCCCTTTATTATCCTTTCAAACATTCTCGAGTAGACTGATGTGTGGTTAATGGGACTATAGTTACCAACGTTTTGCCTTGGACCACTGTTGTGGCGAAGCATGTTGATTGACTTTTTCCAATGAGGACAGAAGTTGCTGGATAAAAGTGATAGATTGAGCAAATTGAGTAGGGGGATGTGTATATCCTCACCTCCTCGCTTGATGGCTACTGGTGAGCTACCGCCAGTTTCAGGATGGTTTGAGTGTTTAAGGGTGGCTAACTGTGAAAGAATACTTCGAACATCAACGAGAACATTACTGAAAACTTTATCTGTTTTCCACAGAGCATTAACGGGTAATGGGTGGCTTTCTACGCTAGATTAAGCAGAAAAATGTGAGTTGAAGAATCCACATGATTCAGAAGGGCCACCAACAACCGTTCTGTCTTTGAACGCAATAAATTTTAATGCAGGTTCCCCCATGGAATTCCTCAGTGTCGTCATTTGTGCTAATTTTGTGCATCTCTGCTCGCTACGGATTGCGGGTTTCTCTTCGTTTTTAAGACAGAGTTCCGTCTGACGTTCTATGCATTCAAACATTCCGATGTTTTGCCTCACTTGAGCATTTTAAGTCCATAAATCTCTTTTGCAGTGAGGATTCTTCCTTGTACATACGAGCCAACGTGTTTGGAATTTGTGAACTTTGATAAAATAATTTCACGTCTGACAAATTCTTCGGCTGCTATTCTTGGGTTTGATGTGAGAAAGAAGGTATTCCAGGTTAAGGATTTAAATAGTGATCAGACTTTCCAACCAATGAATTTGATGGGATGATAGAATACAACTGTCGGTTTGGTTGCCATATTGAAACCAAACAGATATTTGATAGTATTTTGATCGTTTTCTGGAAATCGCTGTAGAACTGATATCTCTGCAGACGAAATACCTGTGGTGAATGTAAGATCTGATATAAGTCCGTGTCTGGTAGGCTTTAGGCCATATTGTTTCTTTGGAGCATGTTAACTCACCACTAATTAGTTTGTGTTCACAAGGCATGTTGGACACCTGTTCCGTTATCTCCACTAGTTCAGTAAAATCATTACTAGCAGCATTAAGCGGTCTGTAGCTGCATCGTGTTAGTAGCCAGTGAGAACCAATTGAGACCACTAACCGAAAGTAGTCTTCAGTTTTATGAAGACTAGTCTCATCAAGTGCTACTGCGGAAACTTGCTCTTTAAGATGAATAAAACATCCACCACATCGTCCTGTGAGACGATCCCTACAAAATATGTGATATCCTACGATGCTCACTTGACTGTCCGGGGTGTTAGGGGAACACCATATCTCAGTCACGAGAGTGATATGTGGATTCGAAGATGTGCATCTTATTAACCAATGATCTTGCGTTCATGAGTAGTAAATCGGTGGAAATTTTTCGATAGGCATAACGTTTAAACTGTTAAAGAACTTCATGACAGATGGGGGAGTAGGTTGCAAAATATCATACGGAAAGTTCTGACCTAATGAGAGTACCAAACTTCCGCTCATGTTCGAGTGGGTGTGGCAAAAGTATGACCCCAAAATGGAAGGTGCTGGAAGTGTGCTATTGCGGCAGGTTGACTGAGTGGGGCATGGGGAGGATGGCCAGGAAGCGGCGGATGAAATATCGAGGGGTGCACTGGAAAAGGACTGGTGTGGTGGGCACTCGAGTTAGTAACATGATCAGGTGATGACATACTTGCTGGGGTGTACATATTAGGGAACTGGTTCCCAGCAGCACCCATAATTTAGGTAAGAGGATGAGTCACGACGGTGCTATTTGATAATGGATGGTAGCTTCAGCCCCTAGTATAGTAGTAGGTTTTCTGGAAAGTAGTTGAAGGTAAACTGTACAGTTTTGCCTGCGACGCGTTGTTTATCAGAATGTGTTTCTTAGAACCAGATTCGTGACGATTGTGAAGTACCCTTGGTTTACTCTTATATTGCGAATCCGAAAGACCATTCTCCAGTAAGCACCGTACAGGTCTTACTGTTGATTTACAGCCTTGTCCAGTTATTTTGGATTCGCCGTTGCTGATTGTATTTGCTCCAGATAACGGAGAGAAATGCCCTTGGTAGGAAGTAGATGGCTCTGCTCACGCGGCCGTGACATTATCAGGGGTATTTGAGCCGTTTCTCCCGGTGCTCTAGGTTAATGTGGATGCCTTAGATCTAGGACATTTCCAGTCGTGGCTTCGGTTGAAGAAGAGAGACTTTGAGAATTACAAGCCGTGGTTTCAGCCCTAACCGTGAATTTCGCCGTAGAAACCTAAAATCGCCTGGCGTCATCCAGGCTAGATGTGGTTTATTTTTCACTGTCCGCTTGGACCGGCGACGCAACGACGTTTCCAATTGCAGCTTGAGGATTCAGAGAACTCATGGAGCAGCCGAGATCTAAAGTTAAATCAATAAGACTATTGACTGTGTTACATAAGTTTTTCTCCGGAAATGGTGGCTCGTAATACTTCGCTTTGGAGTGGCGTCATATCGTTAAACACCTGAACCAATTTAAAATGTAGGTAACACCTAAGTTGCCGTTGCTTTCCGATGAATTCGTTCGCTACAAGTCCACCTGTGAAGTGTAGCAACGATGGACAGTGCTTGTGATGTAATTTCCCGCGAAGTCTTAGGCAGTAGCATACTTGTTATTCCATCCTTTCACGGAAAACAGATAAATTCTATCAGGTAAGTTGAACACCACCAAGTTGCTTGCACAGCGTGACCGCTTGCGCAGTTCCGTAACTACTGTATCAATGAACGTTCCAGCGGCTTCAAGGTCTTCATGACTACTAGTAGTCTGACGGTGGATGTTACTTGACGTTTTGATGATGCTCACTTTTGGACAAAAGTTCGGTAAGCTCTTCGCTTATCATGCGAAGTTTTGCTATTTCAGCCTCTAATCCCGTTATTTTTTCTGTCTTGACCTGCGAATACATTGATGATGGGAACGAGCGTGACTTGGTGTTGTTTCTTTCATGTGGTGTGCTATGATTTGCTGCTGCGATTGCCGTTTTTGCCGCTGCTCTGGCCTCCTTTGCAATAGCAGGAGTGGATCAAGTTTCGCCAAAACGATCTGAAGATTTTACACATTCACCTACCGTCGTCATGCCATTCTGTTGCAAGAAGGATCGCTTGCGGCTGGCAATTTTTTTAGATTGGTTGACCCAGCGGGCATTACCACATGATACTCCACTTCTACTAATAGATTATGTTCAAAAGGTCTCAACGAAATTAAACACGTTAAAATGTGGCAAATAGTAGGCTAATACGAGTGATTGGACGGTAAAAGCTGAATATGAACTAGCACGCAATGATAACTATCCTTTTCTGAACTACGCGCCTCAGGCGCATAGACATGGGACCCGCCTTGTGATTCATGTACTTAGAGGCAGAGTCATGCGACCAGCGCGTCATAACAGGTCAGGCAAAATTTAACCAACTCTTGGACCGGCTCCCTAAAGACGTCGCGATGCATTTACGTGACCACCTCTTGAACGCGCCCACTGAACACAAGTACGATCCACTCTTGTAAGCTTTTGGAACACGGACCACACCGTCAGACAGATCACGGCTACAGCAACTCTATGGAGATCTGCGGTTCGTTGCTTCAGAATCGGCAGCTGCTAGGCCCTCCTCCGCGAATGAGACACGTCCCGAGGAGTCTTGTTCGCAGCGTATAACGTGCAACCCTTATAGCTGTCAAGTCTTTGCTCATGTTGGATGTGGCACAACCTGCAAGCGAGAAACATGACCGCTTTTTACCGGCTCCACTGTCCACCTGTCTCGGGTGACGATCCGTACGTCGGATGCCTCCAGAGTTCATGTATTTCCAGTTCCACATTGCTCATCACGCCCACCTTCACCAGAGGACTGGCGCGCTGTGTGATGGAGACCGCATCCCTCCGGCAAGATTTCGCCCGTCTCAGGAGACGTTTCTTCTCTTGCCGATGTCGGGGCAAATCTCCGCATAACCGCTCCCAGATGTCTAACGATTTGTACTAGTACCAAAGCAAGTTCGGGAAGTTAGCAAAACGTTGCGTCGCTAACGGCACGCTTATTCCTACTCGGGGCCAACGCCCACTAATCCTCGACCTCGGTCTGCGGCGAACAGTTTGCTTGGCTTTTGCAATCACAGCCGTCCCTTTGCTATCTTGTGGAGGAATTTTTCGGCATTTCGACACCACGGTTGATACGCGAAGAAAATATTCGGTGGATTTCCGTAAAAAATGTTAGCGTCCGGGGCGCCCAGGGGTACGCAGAAGTCATCATCTTTCTCACCACTCGATTGCTCAATCCCACACAGTGTTAGATCAAGATTTTGCAGCAGCTCGTTGGCTTCATGAACCGTTCATTGCCATTCAGTTGTACTTGCATACACCACATAAAGACTGAATATCTACGGGTGTCATGTAGATTAAGACGTCTGGCCCAGGACACGCTGAAAGTGGGCAGAAACTGGGAATAATCCGTTCTTCCACGTTTACATAACCCGTACGCCGACTTCCTGGGGTATCTACCGCACTCATGTGGTTTCGTTCTTCTGCTGACGTGTGCTAATTGTTTTGTGGGTCAGTATACTACCAAGCTGCTAATTAACTTCCCCCAGAGGCAGCCGGCGCTTTCCTCGAACGTTGCCCGACACAATTTGGTTGTCCAGTGACGGTGACAAATGATCGTTGGTTACGAGTTGAAAGGTAATTCTTGGCCATATCAAGTTCGTTAGAATGCAGGCTTATTTGCACCATGACACACTATGCGGCAGCGAGTAAAATGACTAAGCGTTTGCATCGTCAGCTAAAAGATGGTATCAGTGCTTCTGGTGATCCTTCGTAGAAAGGACCAATCCCGATAGTTCATGTGAGATGTGGAACACGGCTGAGAAGTGCTTGAACGCTGCTAAGGTCGGAGTCGTTTCTGGTAGTATACCCAGGCTATGGGATGGACACGTTCCACCTGCACTTCTGTCAGTCCGATAGCCGTAGCTGTACGGTTTGTTTGGCTTACCGTCTGCGGGGGCTACGCACAGTACAATCTATTATAAATTATCCATTTTGCATGCGCACGCTGAAAAGTCATTTTGTCCGTACCTTTGCAACCACGGATGGTCTGCATTAACCAGCCCCACCTTATTCAAGCAAGAGGAACGAAAACCTTCGGCGTAAGCCTCAACGGCGAACGCGAGTTAATTTCCGTCAGCAGGCTAAACGCGGAATTTACGTAAGAATCGCCAGTTATGCCTAACTGTCGGCAAGTGAGGTTCTTTGCTCGGAACCTCCGGTAGCTAAAAAGGCGCTCCACCCCCAGAAACCCTGCAGTTGTGGAAACATCCACAAACCCGTGTCCTACTTCCTCTTCTTCCGAGCATAACTGTCTCGGTAGGGAGCTTCAGGAGCTTGTGCGTTTTAGAGAATAAGTTCACAGTTCCCATTTCAGATTACGCTTTAATATATAACGTATATATAGAGTCATACCTATAGTGTCGCACACATCCATCTCAAGCTATCGCGACTCACTGTATGTCCAGAACTGACGACAATCAGAAAAGTTCATTTTCTAACCGTCTACTTGCCGACTATTTTGAGTCTTCCGGTGTGTTGACGTTAAAAGGAAAAGAAAACGCAAATGCATTCGTTCGCATTCTTACTAATGTCTTTTGGAGTCACCTGATGTACAACTCGATGAGCAGACCGAACAGCGTCGTTCGATAGCATTTTTTCCCATATGCTAACACTAATTTTTCCAGTATGCCCCTTAACTTAGGGCCAAAAAAGAGGTGAGAAGCAAACGCAATGAAACTCAACGTTGCAGTATTCAGGAAGACATTGGTTGTTAAAGTAAATCTGCCAGCTGAATAACTTGCAATAATGCGTTGCACCCTTATCCCTTGTGTAGTCGGTTCCAACTGCGGTTTTGCTCACCTCCGGACTGTAGAGATGGATATTTTCGGCTACCTATCGCCCCAAAATAGACAAATCCACTTCCCTCTTCCCCAAAGAACTTTGCCCTTCGATAGTACGCTGCGACAGCGAAGATGCGGGCCAAAGACTGAAAAATCTGGACGAAAGCGTCTTGCCAGCGCAACAGCCATATTATAACTACCAACTTCCGCATTGAAACGTTCCTCAGTCTATGTTATTAGACTCCGTATACTACCCTGTGAATAAAGACGGCGAAAAACCGTTGTTTTCAAAATTTATGAAACCACGTGTGCGATTTTATCAAACATGGCAGGTCCTTATCGTTTGCTTAATATATCGAGGTCGTGTGAACATTCCGCCAGCAGAGTAAAGTTGTTTTTTGTTTAAAGATTGGACACGCCGAACTACACAGACTTAACGTTGCTATCGATGTAAACAGAGCGGCAACTTCAAAATTCCTAAGGCCAAACAAAGGATCCCATTACAAACAATGAGTGTTGGTCATTTCGAGGAACTTCGAATGACTTCGAATGCGAACACCAACCAAGGAGAAGTGACGTCAGTAGTAATATGCTGCCCAGTAGCCCCGGGCGTGTTCACGAAGACTGCTCGTCGTGCAGCACGCAACATGTAGCACTAGCCACTCCACAACGAGCGGATTATAGATGACAGGTGATGGCGTGACGAGGGCAGTAGGCTTACGGACGAGGAAAGACGAAAAGGGCCACGAGCACCGTCGTCCATGGGCAACGTGGAGCAATTTGGTGCTAAACGAAGAAGTTTTGTTTTGTGATCGCGGACTTAACTAGTGTAAGAGAATAGTCGTTCCGCGATCAACGACTGAACTGGTTCTGGAAAACCTCCGTCCAAAGTCAGAGCGCCCTGAAATCCACAAACTTAACGTTACAATCAGAAAAGGTTTATGGTGGCCACATGTGCACCTTGATGTGGTAAATTTTTGCTATCGATGTAAACAGAGCGGTAACTTCAAAATTCCTAAGGCCAAACAAAGGATCTCATTACAAACAATGAGTGTTGGTCATTTAGATGAATTAGTTGGTGTAGATGTCACAGAGTCATTAGCATAAACGCCAAGAGGCAAGCGATAAGTCGTCGTATTAGCTGCCATCTCAAAAAAATGTTACAAAGCAATATCTTCGTTTCATATCGATGGGAGAGTCGTTGCTGCTGTCATTGTGGAACACGGGATCTACCAATGGGGACTACCACAGCAGGTACACTTTGATCAGGGATCCAACTGTGGAGGACCCCGTTACGGATCTACTGGGTTCCGGAGTTCAATGAAATCCGGATGATCACCCACCATCCTATCGAAGAAGTCTCCAAGTCCCCCGCGAAACATTGTATTTATCTTGCAAAAGGCCTGAAGCAGCTATTTTAAGTAACTTTCGAAGTTGTACGAGTATGTGATTCGCCCCCTTCCACGAGCGCTCTCAACTTTTCTTTTTTATTTGAACACCGTGCCTACACGTTGACCATCTGGCTGGGACCTCGCTGTATCAGATGCACTTTAGTCTGGTCCATTTTCCGAACTTGCCTTTTTATTGGTCACAAACTTCTAAAAGGAACGGGTTTGTGGCCGCATTGTCTTCGGATTGTGAGACATCATAAACTTGATTGAGGGTCAGGCCTCGCATTATCCTCATTTTGGTTTTAAGTGATCGGGTTTGTTGGGTGATCCCGAGTTGTTCACGTATACTCCGCCATCCGCTGCTCTGTTATCCACCATATCGTTATCCGCTGCTCTATTGTCCGTTATGGTCAAATTGCGCGTCCACAGACCGCATATCTAGTTACAGCACATCCGCAATGCAACGGACAGATATATAGGACCAATCGCTCACCACTGTAGTTACTGAAAGCCCTAGTCTATCGCAGCCTGCATGAATAGGACTTGAAATCTCAAGATGTGTATCAGCCTACTGGAATAGCGTAGATGCACCCGATAAACAGACGTCCCCCATCATGTGGAGTGGTCGGAAAACCCGACTGCTTTCTGCAGCCCGCCATAGCGCAACATGCGTGCAAATTTGTCGACATTCTACGGCTGACAAATCAGATAGAGGGAATGAGTTTGCAGAGTGCACATCGAAATCAGGAGTAGTACGGCAAGAAAGGTGTTCGAAACCCGTTTGAAACCTGGGGACAAGGTGTAGTTACACGGGAAGATGGTGAATCCCGGCGTCTCCACAAAACGCTGGAGATAAAGGGCTGTTTGCCGTACAAAGTACAAGGTGTGACACTAGTTGATCAATAAGAGGTCCAGAATTTCTGACTATTCGACATATGACAGTCTAATAAGACCACCTGAAGCCCTACGAGGACAGCAACAACAATTGCACAAGAGAAGATGTAGACGTTCCGGAGGTAGAGTGAAAAAATTCGAGGTCACACCAGGAAGGATCCCAAGTGTGGCTTCGGGGACGTTGCCTCGGGTCATATGGAACAGCGTACGGTGAAACCCAAACTGAAGGAACGCGCGTCAATCGGCGGTGTGCGCAGTCAACAAAGTTCCCAATCGCAGACAAACCAACTGACCGAACTGTGACTAGTGTTACGTGCTCCAAAAGAAATAACTATCGGGAAACTCCTTCCTCTAGACGAGTATAACACACTAACGGATCCCACTCTTTCAAACAATGTTGAAACCCCCCCACTATCAGTCACGCGATAAACACCACACACCGAGTGAAAGAACGAAAAAATGACGCCCGGAATTTTGCTGAAGTACGTCGGCGCCCTTAGTGCCAAATGACATGGCAATTATTCCGTGGCCTTTCTGTGTTTCATGATTGCTACTGGCTAAAAATTTCTGTAACTAAAAAAATGATTACATCTTGTTTCACACTTTGGGGGGAAGGGAGTTCGTGAGTCATAAACCGACCAGGGTAATGTAAAAGAACAAGCGATCACGTAGCTCATTAGCGCAAACCGACGAGTGGCGAGCACAAAACCATCATACAATTCGCGAATTAAATTCAGCGGAAACAAAATATCGTACCTTCCTCATTCTCAGTATAATGCAATTCGAGGGTCCACTATAAACAGTTTGCTTTTCGGACACAAATCCAGGGTCCACTATACCCACCGATAACTGAAAATAGCACGGAAAAGTAAGAAATACCCCTTGCGCAAAAAATAAACGCGTTTAAATTGTAGCCGGTATAAATGAGTGAACCTTATTGTACAGCGTTAACGAGAATGTATAAAGGTAGGTTCAGTGAACAACGAAAGTTCATGCTCTAACAATCAGGTGATGGACAGTGAAAAGCAGATCAACGCAACTGAGAAAAGGCCAAATAACCTATCATTGAGACGCTACATTAATTCACACTTCGGTGACGAAACTGCTCACGTGATGAGAAAAGCGGTCACACGTTGTGCGACTGATACCGACAGTAAACCTTCCAATCGGATTGAAAAAGCTGTGAACGCTCAACGGGGGAGCAACAACAACAAGCGAAACCCGCTCAGTCTTGATACAGAAATCGTCGCCGAGGTACAGCGCAGCCAACGTCGCGCTGTCGGCCTTCTGAAAAATGTTCAGTCAGGGAACACTTATGACATTTTTAATTAAATCAAATCCAGAGTCGTCATTCTTTTGATATGTGCACTTCGTCGACACGGGCTACAGTGAACGATTGATCCCGTGCTACGACCGATCGAATAAAAGAATGTGATGATTACATATACCATATCGAAACAGTCGTGAGACTGATCAGAAGACAATACAGTACGGGCTCCCGCTCAACACAACATGGACGTGGAATACCACAGAAAAACTAGTCCGTGAGAAGGCTGAGAAGTAATGAAGCGGGAATAAGCGAAAAATCTAAAAATGATATTGATTCAGATATGCCATCTACTGCGGCACACCGCCATCTCGGATAACGTTTCTAACCAGCAATTTGAGTGATCGCGAAGACAACAGGCAGACAGGTGACAACCGCCCACTTTGCTCAGAAGATCAATCAGAGTCTTTGCTGCTTGACGACAATGAAATTTCGCCACACCTCCGGTACGCCGAACGGTCAGCTACTATACGGAGTACGTGACGCAACCATCGTAGACCACGTCTCCGAACCATGGAAAAAATGGGAGCTTGCACAGGCACTGTCTACCCTTTGTTTCATCATCAACCGAAAGTCTTTACACCGTCAAAGATAACGCAGTTCGCCAGAGGCAACTCGTGCCTTGACCATCCTCGTTGAAGCCTCATCAGAAGTATTAAAAGCTGACAAGAAAGTATTACCCAGGTTTGTGAAAGTATCCACAGCCTAGGGTGGATTGCCTGCAAGGAGGAAGGTAGAATTGGAAATGCCCCAGTTTTGACGCAGCACTTTGCACTTTGAGAGTTCAAAGCGTATTTTACACAAACCAGCCCGTTCACTTACCTTATTTGGCATAGTCTGCACACTTCCGGCGGAGGGGCTAAGTAGGACAACGTCATCCGCATACTCTTGGTCGGCCAACCCAAGTCCAGTAAAAAGCTCAACCCCAAGCTCCACTGGACGCCTCAGACACTGTCCAGAATGTCGTCCATAGCAGAATTGATCAGGAAGCATAAGTCAGACACCCGTGACGGACACCACTAGAGACAGTTGTCCATAAACTCTCACCCTGCCTGTACACTGAGCAAACAGTGGCCTTAACAGATTCACGCATTTCCTTGCAACCCCGTTGCAAATAAGACAGTTCCAGAGAACGCTACGAGCAACTGAACTGAAAGCAGCCATTAGGTCTAAAAACACCACGGTCGTCGGTTGCTTGTTTGAGTGCCGATGTTCCCTGATTCGTCGTAGGGTAAAATGTGGTCAACGCACTCTTGGCTGAATCAGACTCCTGCCTGTTCTTTGCGTATCTGATTTTCTCTGAGTCCGGTGAGCCGGCGCAAAATGAGGTCAATAAGTGAGTGGGACACAACAGACTAAACTGACGCCGTTGTGATTGTCACACAGAATTCGGAACCCCTTTTCGAAAACTGAAATTACTTTTGAGAGGTACCAATCGCGAGACATCTCTTCAGCTGCCTAAACCATCTAGAGGAGTTTCGTCAATTCTGATATGAACCCCTCCCTACCATTCTTGAAAATAGAGGGAGAGGGAAGGTCCGGATAAGGAGCCTCGATGCATTTCAATAACCTGAGTTTCATGGCCACTTTTGTTTCCAATGGAGGATCGTCTGGAACGCAATAACTGACCATTCAGATCCCGTCGTTCACATGGTCTGGTTGAAGTCAGCTGAACTGTTCCCCACAACGTTCAACCAAACTGTCACGTCGGCCAGTTTGACTGGTGCTAGATGAACCAACTTTTTCATATATGGTTTCACTTACGCTAACCCTGCGGCCAGTACAATCACGAAGCAGGGACGAAAGCCTTTCGCTATCGCCAGAGGAAAAGGCTCGTTCCATCTCTTTCGAATGTTCGCCGAACAGGTCTAAAGTTTGCTTGAGTTTAAGTTATCGAACGGCGTCACCATATAGGGGCAGGTGGAAACGAGTAACGCTTGATCATGAGGTTTATCGACGTGGCAAAAAATTCGTTCCAGGGCACCTGCACAGCCTCTTCGGAACATACCTCTCAAGAGAAAGATTTCATAGCTGCTGTGATTTGCTCCCAGAGTACGTTAGGAAATTTTAACTCAATTGAACGGGGCAATTTGCTCACGAACACTTCCTGGTAAGCGTTCTCCACGCTATCCTCGCTCGAATACCAGTTAGATGTCTTGTATTTATGACCATATGAAATCAAGACAAATGGTAGAGCAAAGAGTGAATGAAGAGCAGCACGGTCCGAGTTCAGGTAGTAGCTCCAATTTGCACGACAGTCTTTAACAGAGTGACGTCACATGTAACTGATCACTGTGTGATCGAGTTGTGTCCATGGCGAGAAGTACAGAAAGTTTTCCATGTAACACAATGCCGCTCTCTGTACTGAAATTCACTGCTCGAAATATAGAGGCCGTGAGTGGCACACAGCTGCAGCAGTCGTTTGCCAGTGACAACGCTTTGTGCGCAGACACCAAATACACCTCTCAGCCGCTTCTAACCTGGGAAAAGACAACAAAGCTGAACATTAAAATCTCCCGCTAGTACGACGATGTCTGAATTTCTAGTCTGCCCAGGAGGCCAGCGAAGACGTCCTAGAATGCATCCTTGGTAGCAGCCGAACAGCCGCCCGTTGGAATATACGTTGATGTAATGAATATACAGTGCTTTTAGAAGACAAGTAACGTCCGTAGGCACATGGAAAGCAGAAAACCTGGGGGCAAAGTAGAAGGGAGGTATAACAGATGAATAATCTCATTGTCGCCAGAAGGATAACTTTTGATGCTTCCCGGTCGTTTAGGCTGTTGAGGAGGTTGGCTTGGGGAACCCCACCCCGAGTCACTGATTCCAAATTCCGACCTGCGCTGTAACAGGATACAGAGTTTTCTTGGGTGACCCTAACCGGAACCAATGAGTCAACAGTCTCACACACTTGGCAGTGAGAGGTTTGCCTAGCCCGAAGAAGCAATGAATAATACATTACTGTCCGATTCTGAGCACTACTGCACGCGGTGAATGCATTCGAAGCTACGTCAGAGTTTTGGGTTATATCGGGTGTTTTCCGACTGTTTTGGATAATACGCCAGCAGTCGCGGTCAATCGCTGGTTGACTGGAGTACTCTTTGTTTGAATGTGTCTTTTTTAACTCTTTCTTCCTGATACGGATGAAAGCAGCTATAGATATAGTTCTGCTATGCCCATAGAACCGTGTCTCGATACCCCGACGCATGTGCGCCGTCGGTATTTCAATACGAAATCCCATTCTCCTCCTATATTTCTGTTCGCTTTTTGGACATCAACCCAGAGGTTCTGTTTTGTGGTGTGAATCGAAAATTGTGCAAACGGAAGGTTGCATAACACTGCAATTTTTTATTTGCGCGTGCATTACTTTTTGGAGATCGGCTATTTTTTCGTTTTTGCCATCCCTATCCCTCGGAAGAACTCTGTTGGGTACGAACTTCATGTTAGTCAGCTAGAATTCATCTATAGTATTTGCGACACCAAATCATAATACGTTTCAAGAAATCTATCTTCCTGTCTGAACTGTTGTGTTTGTCGACCTATCCACTTTGTTCAATAATACCGTAGTATTTTGATCCAACATTTTTTATCATTTAAGATCGTTCGGTTATCGCTATGCCCTACTCAACGCCTTCGTGTAAGATCACGCAGTTCTCAGTACTAATCTCCAATTTGCTCAGTCCCCGGCGGTATCTGCCAGATCCGAGAAAATCCCATTTGTAGGTGCCCTATTGCGTTTGATCGAGCAAGCTAGAGGTTTGGTGTCGTACCCGTGTAGTACCCGTGTTGTCAATAATAATCCCAGGAGTTTCCAGCCACTTGAATGAGAATTCACACTGCGTTCGTTTTCACTGAGATGTTGGTCAGACTTGTTTAGGGCCTGATTAAAGGATATATATGTCAAGGATGATGACGATAGTTGCAATGAGCATGCGGATACAAAAGACAGTGGCGATGGAAGTGAGTGAAGAGCTCACATTCATAAGTTTCGTGATGACTGCGGATGCACTTGGTTATTAATATAGTCTACAGTGCGGAACCAGTACAGAACTCGTCGTGTGCGAAAGTGGACTATGCACTAGCTCCACCGCCTTCAATCATGGCACAACCAAAGGTTAAACGCGGCTATAACTTAGCAGCTGTATGA
The DNA here is from genome assembly GCA_008508345.1 of Paragonimus westermani. Taxonomy (NCBI): domain Eukaryota; kingdom Metazoa; phylum Platyhelminthes; class Trematoda; order Plagiorchiida; family Troglotrematidae; genus Paragonimus; species Paragonimus westermani. Next base: position 9,524 of record QNGE01007251.1, on the reverse strand, counting down.
CTTGTTGAAAAGTTGTGCGGCACTTCGAGGGTCTCATGCCGGACGATGGTCACAGACTGCTATGCCTGATGTGTTACTGCAACAGTAGGGTTGGGGAATCGACATATGATTGAGTAACGCTAAAGCCAAGCAGTGACCATCGCAGAACACATCAGTTTTTAAAAGAGTTTCACGGAAAACCTTATTTTGTTGCTGGGCCTGTAACAGATTGACTGCTGCCCGAAAGCAAAAGTGTGTGCAACAGCTCGATGTTTCTTCGCGGCGGTACAGGTAGCTTCAGGATTGCCTAATCGCAATGAGCCAAAAAATGATGCGACCTACATTAGCTTGATGCAAACTAAAGCGTATCATAGAAGTCTTGCCTTCGCATTTGCAACGTTAGTGAGCAGTGAATGTGGATCTTTATTGGTACGGCATGAGAATGACATTCTGAAAAACTGACCGGGTTCACCGCACGTTATACTGGGTTCGCTCGTAGTGGATGTGGTCTAGTATTCATCGTAAGTAAACGAAAAGACTAGACAATAGCGCATTCGTTTGGGAGCCGTCAACAGCATAAAAAAGAGGCTGCATCGCGCTTCTTCGTCAATAAATATCGGGAAAAAGATCACTTGTAAACTTTGCTTCGTGCTCTCGAATTTACGCCTTCAAGTTGTGTGTTTGATTTCCAACCGTGGGTTTGTTCGTGAGATGTGGCATCCTGCGATAACCTGAAGGCTGACTTGTTTACCCCACTTTTTACCATCAGGTCTCAGATTGAGGAGTAAAACCACATTGTGGAGGGGACGGCTGAGGTGGGCTCCACCGCAGTCCGCCGCATGTCACACAAACAGAGCCCGTGAATGAAAGAAACTGTGGAGTTCACGGTGCTTGCATCATCGCCAGTACATTTGAAAGGCATAATAAACTGGGTAGAGTACCAGTGTTCCGTGTTACCTTATGCATTACTGCGCTGTGGTTCAGGAACTACCATACTGAAGGATGGCCTAATTAAGCATAACGATGTCTCAGGCGCTCGGTCCGTCCCATCAGCCACAACTGTGAACGGCTTAACCGCTACTCGTCGTAGGAATGTCCACCTGACAGTTGTTCCCTTGGGTGGGCAGGAGAGTGTTAACGTAAACACTGTTCACTCAGTGATCTATCCACTCATACGACATGTCCAGTAATGAAGCGTAAGGTCCAGAAATGGCCGCAGCTGTGAGACTTTCCGACGGACGAACTCAAGATGCAGAAGTGACCGTCATTATTGGTTTCGACGTGCTTCAATATGGCCGGTTTACAGACCAGAAAAATGGGAATGCAAGAGTAAGCCCACGCAACGAAGTCTTTACTTCGTTGGATGCTTAACAGCCACCTCCAGAGAAAGCTGCGTTAGATTGCGTCGAAAAAATTCCATCTGTCATGGTGGAACTAATCTGACAAATAAGGTCACCGGGTTGTAACTTATAGTTCGGCGATACCGCGACACCCGAACACTCAATGTCTGGGGAATATTCAGTGACCCCGTTGATCATGCGTAATTCAGTAAAACCGGCCGACAGGCATTTTGGAGTTCCTCATCCAAGGCATAATGAAACGATGTTTGGGAGCTGCAATTGTGCATCGATTTCAAGAGGAGCGTCCTGCTTGTGCAAAAGTTTCTACCGAGCGAAACTTTACGTTTGCAGTACAAAGCATCTACCAGCAAAGAAGATGAAGAGACCTCTGAATAACAGCCTGTTTCAAATTACCCCATAGGCGATGGCATTCACTACAGCTTTCCTTGGCAAACTTCACAGAAGCGAACACACTGAGGATTTCATGTGATTGTGTTGCCAAGTTTCAGAATCACTTTTTAAAAGATCGATCATTTCAAAGGCCGGACGTGACCGCTAATCTGATGGGCGTTCTGCTTGGGTTCCGCGTAGAACTTGTTATCGTTGCAACAGATGACACAGAAATATTCTCACATTTATTAACATCCGAGGTGGACCACGTAGCTTTACGCATACTTCGGTTGGCGGTTGGCAGTGTGAACATGCGCTCCATGATATCCCAACTAAGGGCTTACCCACTCGAAGTTAAATCTTATCTACTAGGCGCTAAATTTCCCATACAAGCGTGCATACTCATCTGGCTACGTGATAAAGGGCGCAATGCGAACTAATTTCTAAATCCACGATTGCCTCATATCATCGCGTGTGTTTGTCGTCGATCGGTTGGCAAAGCAAGAAAGAGGTTTCGGCTGGGAAAATCGGCATCGAGTAGCGGTGAGGTGTTGAAAGCCCTTACAGTACACCGATCCTTTGTGTGCAATTTGTTCTAAACCCATGCCGCTTAAACGCAGCTCGGGAGTTCAATGAAATGCAGGAACCGATGGTTTTGTGCTGTCTAAACATGGTCGCTGCCGGGGCAAAGTCAGCCTCAAGCACGGTGTCAAGAAGATTTGTGTTGGGACAAGCCCATTTATACTAGTTGCAGGCGGGATTGGGATATCCAGGAGATTAGCATTTTTCTTGCTGCACTAAACCTGGTAAACCCCGGACACACAAAATCCCGCGATAGTTGGGCATATCGCGGAATCCTCAAAATTCTTTGGAATCCGAACGAAGAATAACGTCCGGTCGAGAAGTCCATCCGTTCCCCGCAAATGTATATATGTTCCCACCTGCCCCTATCATTAAAAATTTTGTGCACATTTTCCAAGGTCTATAAACAAGGGATACTGATGAAATTCTTTGACAGTACATCCCGTTCATCCTCAAAACACCTCTTTTCTGGCACGACATTGAGCATTAGGCCAGTGATCACTTTGTGTCGTCTCAATTGGCGTAACAAATCAACTATTTTATCAAATTTTGTAGATCTCAAATAGTATCGTCTCAGAAGCATGTATCTCAGTTTTCTTTCCAAAGTTGAATTTTTCTCTTATGTAATGTCTTTTTTGTTGCTCTATTCACATAGCTGACTCACTGTAGGGTTTACTGTTGTGGTGTTCAGATGTGTTTATGGTTTTAAAATCTGTACATTGATCACGCTCTCACGAGCGTGTTTCTCACGAATGCTTCGAGAAACACACTATTATTACAATTCGCGGGGTGCGGATTCGCTCATCTTTTGTGAGGTGTCGAACTTTTTCACAGCACCGTGACTTACGCATGGTTCTGCGCGGAACGCGGTGAGTGGTGTTCTTCGGTGGTTTTGCCCAGCTCCATAGTAGCTCCACTGAAATCTAATTCTGTTCCCCACTTGGAACTATTCCGCGAGTTGTTTCCATGAAATTTTGGCCATTATTTTGAGGTCAGTGTCTATGAATGTGTATGTTTGGATGGACTGCATGATCAATAAGTAGATTGAGAATTATACAACGCTATGTCCCAGCTGTGACATTCAGTCCATTCGTTCATAACATGTTGACCACGACGTCCAAAACATTTGAATTCATTCATCATGAATTCCTTCTAATTTTTATACTTCACGGATTCTATGTCTGTTCTCCCACACACTGCCGGTGCATGTACTAGGCTTAGTACATTCATACATATCTGACAATCACTGACGACATGTGAAGCCTGAAGAAAATCCAAAAAATGACGCTTCTGTTTGAGTACACAGCCATAAAGTCAGAGGCATGGATTTCTGGTCTTGCCTTTATAACACAATCGGCATTTTGGCTCGGCCCGAAACATTCCCTAACGTAAGCAAGCCCTTCCTGGTGGAAGTGAAGTGACCACTTGCACAGGTGAAACTGATTACATTGGACAGGGTCCCTGCGATATGGGAACTCAGATTTTGCCTTCAAATTCTGTAGCCTGGTTTTCACATTAGTCACGTTAACTTTTTGGAAGTCGAAGACAGAAGTTTGCTACGATTGCTAAAAGTGGCCGCAAGTGGCCGAGAATCAATCTGCTGAGAAACATATCATACGTACGGTTGAGACGGCTAACTTTCAAGAATAAATCCTCTCTAACGATGAGGCTGTATAAGTCCAGAAATAGACCAGATGTCGAACCGAAAGTTATTTCGTAAGTTAAACCCTTTCTGATTAAGGGGTAAAAAGGCTGACCGATGGCTGACGTTGGCTTATGTGGTTCATCAGGTTTATTTTCCCGAACGCTGTAACGTGACAAACTTACTTGTCAACCATAGCAATAAGTAAAATAATGGCACGGCCCTCAGAACATCTTTGGGAAACCCACTCAGAGGAGCGTGATCAATGTAGACATCGTAAAGCCATACACACGATTGCATATCACAATTAATGATTTTAAAATAAGATAATTATATGGGTAAAGCAACAAAACGGACACAATAGGAGAAAGAAATTCCGGTTTCTGAAGAGAATTTAGCCACTTACATCTGAGGTGATAGCTCTCAAGTTGTTAAAAGTTCAGTAAACATGCTGAGAAGTTACATCGGTTTGCACTTCACAACGTGCTCACTGAAATATTGGTCAAGGTCAAACAGAGAAGAGGTGCCCAAATAGAAAAACGTTGCGAGGTCCGCATGGGCCCCTCTCAAGCCACGGCGGGCCAAAGACGGGCAATTGGTAGGCGGTGAGACTAGGGCTCCGCGTAGGCCCCGCGCGTGCCACCGCGGGCCATAGAGAAAAAATCGCGAGAGAAGCTTTCAACGCGTTCCGTAAAGTTCGATTTATTAAAAACAGATTCCCCTTCATTTTTTTACGCGCTCCAGACTTACTGTCGCCGCACGTGAAGAACATTGCAAAATATCCGTAAACGTGGAAAGTTTATTGGATAGTTTACACAAATTCATCGGAGGCATACAGTTCGTTATGCACGTGATCAGGAAATTTTGCCATAGACGTTGTAGCGACTGCACCACAATTCGATGCACACTGGGGAAGCCTTCAGAGGAATGCAAGGGAAATATGTAGCGAACGAAAGTAAACAATACTAACACCAGTTTTACGGGTATATTTGAAATTCCATGTCTCCGGAAATAATGAGCAAACATGAAGCACTACAATCTTACAGCAGTTCTTCTGGGCATTGCAATACTACTACAGACATTTGCCTGTTCAAGTAAACAATACTAACACCAGTTTTACGGGTATATTTGAAATTCCATGTCTCCGGAAATAATGAGCAAACATGAAGCACTACATTCTTACAGCATTTCTTCTGGGCATTGCAATACTACTACAGACATTTGCCTGTTCAAGCTGGGAAACCTCAATGTAACCTCGTGAACTTGTGGAATATTTGAACACGAACCATAATGATTCAAGTTTTATGAGTGGCTTTGAAATTCAACTCTGTTAATATTTAACATAGAACGATAATTGAATAACAATCAGAAAGCACTCTCAATGTGTGACATATGAGGATAAACAACAGCGGCTAATTTCTCACGTACTTCTGTAGAGGAGCAAAACCGTCCAACTTACACAACTCTTACTTCAGCGAGCTCGAAAGATTGGCGACTAAAGATGTCTGACTTTACGGAGTGATTTAAACAAATGTCACTAATTTTGTTGGAACGATGAAAGTGGATTTCAAGGTGATGTTTATAAACATTTAACTTCAGTGGGATTATTTCATGCGATGCTCGTTACGACGATTTTTCTCGAGGCCCACCGAATCACACAGTAAAACGTCGCAGCGTTTTCTACTTCATGTTTTTTATTGTTATTCATGCCTTTTCATCTTCTTCAACCTCGCATGTACACGTGATGTTTGAACGAGGTTGATCGATACACAGAGTAATCAATAATTTTCAAATTACACTTCCGAGTTCGCGAGGTCTGCTTTTCGTCCGCGTTCAAGATCGGTGGCGTACAAATTTTTGGAAGAGTCAGAATTCAGCGGCATCAACCGTTTAGTTGGGCAAATTTATTTATCTGTCGTTGGAATTATCTCGGTCGTGACATCGAGATTATTTGGGGGGCACACGACAAGTAGTATCAGTGGAGAATCCTCAGTTGGTGTAGTGGAACGCCAAACCTACGTGCCTCCACGAACATTTGTGAGTTATTTGTTTTCCTTTCAATCAGATTTCGACTTCCTATTCACACCTGAGTTTCCATATACTGCTTAGATCCATTACACCGTTCAGTCGCGGTGGGCCATATGCCACATTGATGGTTTGGGGATGGCAAAAGTGAACTGTCGGAGATTTTCTTAATAATAATGATAATAATAATAATAATAATATATTTCTCAACACATCTCCGAGAAACGCGCTCAGGAGATCGCGATCAATGTACACACTGCAAAGTCATAAAGCACACCATAATTGATAATTGTTTAGTAAGTCAACCGTTTGAATGGAGTTGCAAAACAGACATAGTAATACAGAAATACCCCTCCTCAAAAATAAAAATTTGAGATACATGCTTCTGTGAAGACACTCCTTAGAATATCCAAAATTGGATAAAAGTTCTGAGTAGCTAAATCAATTTGCATTCCACAGGTTGATCGCTGGTCTAATGGTCAGTATCATGTCAAAACGTGGTGAGTTGAGAATGGATGAGAAGAACTATCGAGGAATTTCGTCGTAATTCTACATAGGTAGTCCCGGATAAAAGTATAGAAATTATTTTCGGGATAGTGGGAGATAGAAAAGCACATAGTTTGCCTGCAAAATGTACGCGCCTTCTTACTGGACTCCGTCATTTGCTCAAAATTCAAAGAATTTTTGCAGATCTCCCGGATCGCTCAACCAGTGCGGGATTTTGAGTGCCCAGACGTGATGGAGCGTTTTCTTTCACGAGATATATTTATAGAATCAGGGACGATAAGCAACATTACGCAATAAACGAGAGAACGTGAACTGACCATGTGAGCTATGACGAATAATGGAATGCTTGATTTTGTGGTGAAACATTTTGTGTGATGTTAATAACATTGTGTTTGCTGATTAACTATGTAACACTTGCGAACAGCCGTTGTCATGTTACGCGAAAGGAGGTCGGTTATCAGCTTTCATTAGTATACGATTACTGCCGAATTTGGATGTCATTTTTCTCCATACGGCAGGTATATAAAATGAGAGGAATGTCCGAAAACAGAGGAAGATTGCCATATGGTCTATCAGAAGATGGAAGAAGCACGAATTGTAACGCCAGGTTTTATTCAGTCATATGAGACAAACAGTTTAAGCACAAATTTTTCAAACAACTCTAGCATGCTCGGCTTTTGCACTTTTTTGAACTAAAAACCCCACACAGGTTACCAGCAAGTATGAAGTAAGATCATACCAGGGTGATCAGGTTATCACTAGCAGGCGTAAGTATATCGATCCCTATATGTGTTGGCTATAGGCGATTTCTTGTTTGTTGGCAAGTCTAAAAACGTAACTGTGTGACAGATATACCCTGGAACTGATAGCTTTGTTCAGTTCGAGGGGTATGTGAAGCCTCACGCAACATATGGGGTTCACCCTCAGATATCATTATGTCTGTTTTCGAAGATAAATTACTCATAAATATACAGCAATAAGGTGTTGGAGACATTCGCTACTGTCAGAAAATTTCTGGGTTTCTTTTGATTTGTTGTGCATCCGCACTAGCTGCAGTTGCACGCTGGAGTTTGATGTAGGCAGTTCCAGTGAAAGGTTGGGAAAATTTTGTTGTGATTGGGGGATGTGGAAGCATACACTTGTGTGGTGAAATGTACGGGCCTCTCGACTGGACTTTCTTATTTGCTCAAAATCGACAGTTCCGCAGATACCGCGAATTGTCCAATCAGTAAAGGATTTTGAGTATCCGGACAAAATGGAATGTTTCCTTGTGGAATCAAGAACGAAAAGCAAAATTATGTGATAAACGGGAGAACGTAGAATGACCGCGTGACCTATGACGAATAATGTAATATGTGATTTTCTGGTCGATTCTCATATGTATTGTTAATAACCTCGCGTTAGCTGGTAAATTGTATGACGCTTGCAGCAGTTGTCAGCGTACAGCACGAAAACAGACCGACTAACGAATTTTTTTACCTTATGACTACCGAGAAATTCTGACGTCGGTTTTCACGACACAGCCGGTCTATGGGGTCAAGAGAACGTTTAACAATACAGAAGGACTGCCGTCTGGTCTATTAGTTGGAGAAGAAGCACGAATTGTATGACGAGGCTTTTGTGTAATCACGTAAGGTTAAGTGTACTTTTAAACGGTTTGAGCGTGCTTGACTTTTACATAACGATCAACAGTCACATACAGCTGGTTATCATTAACTTCGAAGTGAGATCAGTGTTTCGAGTGAGATTAATCGAAGGAAAGTGTTGTTTCTAATTAATCTGACCATACCTGCCGCAGTTGGTCCTACCGTTCGTTATTTTGCACCCACCATTGCTGGTGCATTTCAGTATTACGTTTTTGAACGTTAATCTCTCTAACTAATACCAGCGACTTTTCAGAGGTAATCATTCGGCACCTCCTCGCAGTAAGCGGAAACTTGATAGTTTTGAACTTATATCATCCCAGAATTTCAAACCTGACCTTCAGTCTACCATAACAGACAATCCTAGCAGACACACAAGGAAGATCTCCAAACCCTTCATGCGAAAATAATTAATCCTTTACTCTAATATACTAAATAAGTTGTGCTTACTAGCCTTAACGGAACTCAAGTGTTACGAAAAATTTTCTCCAAAAACTTTATTAGGTCCCCAGAGTATTTCTGCGTCTCTGCTACAACTCCCCCATTCTTATCACTTTGAACACCGAAGACTTCCATACAACCTAGTTCCAACGCACTTACCTGTCTCCGAAGATCCAGCGAAGATATTCCCCGGTTTCGTTAAAAACGGTTTACATTGTCAACAGAATGGGTTGCACATATTAAGGCACTGATCTCTCCTTCTGGAAAGGATTAGCTTACTGTGTAATGACCAACCGGGGCATACGATCACCGATATTTGTCACTTGCAGGACGCCCGAATTGCAACCCTTGTTGTTGGCAGTTTGGTTTCTAGTATATAATGGCTTCTGTCTTGTCTTGAGCAAATTCACTACAACACAAACTAATTAGAGGCCTCAGAACTCCGTGTGCTTCCCAGATATCTGTATCAAGGAATTCTGGGATACACCTCGAGATATGCTTTTACGCCAGATTTTCGGTGTTCCGCTGAGATATATCGATGACCACGAACTCATACTGGATCTAATTTGCACTGGAAAACGACCGGAAATTCACCTTCGGAAATATTATCTAACACGGGTTTGTGATCCCGCATTCCCTGCGTGCCAGTAGACAAGATTTGTGAGTAGTTTGAAATACCCCGCGAGTGTCGTTCAACGAAGTGCGAAAAAATGGCGAACTCCACTGGTCGGAAGCGATAGTGGCCCTGTGTGTGGCTGAAAGTTGGTGACCGCGCCCTGCCATTAGTTATCCACTTTTTAAATAATTAATCCTCACCTAGCGTTTGACTTGTAAGCAAAAGAACATTTATGTGACAAACGTTAGTTCAATTACATTAATAACGCTTGCTAGTAGAATTTCGTTCACTATATAGAGGCACTGTTAGTTTGCCAAATATTCCAACTATTTTGCTATTTATTTTGACATTCGACACTA
>QNGE01007250.1:0-24367 GCA_008508345.1 Paragonimus westermani | reverse complement strand
GATTTTCCAGAAACGCTTGTGACTGAAAATGGTACACAGTTCACTTCAACACAGTTTTCACAATTTTGTAAATCATTCGCTATAGAGCATGTCCGCAGTCCTCCATATCATCCTCAATCTAACGGACAAGCGGAACGTTTTGTGGATACATTCAAAAGGGCTCTTCGCAAGTTGGAGGGGAAGGAAGAATGTGTGAAATTTTAGACACCTTCTTGCGTACCTACCGTTCTACACCAAATGCAGTCGTATCAAATGGAGTTTAACCAGCTGAAGATTTTTTGGGCGGCGAATGAGAACAGCACTAGAGGTCATGCTTCCCGTCAAGCAGCCGGGTCAACGCAACATCGAGATGGAGAGGCAATTTAACCAACATCATTGAGCTAAGGCTCGAGAATTCCATACAGGTGACCCAGTATTTGTTCTAAAATTTCATGGGTGCCGAGAACTGTGACTCAGCGTCGAGGTCATGTGTTATATGAACTCACCGTCCACGGCAAGAAGGAGACTCATCACATAAACCATATCAGGCAACGATATCCCAACATATGCGACATACCGGAAGATATCAGTGAATTACCTCTTGAAATTCTATTAGGTACGTTTGAACTGTCAGCACATATGACTGAGAGTGACACGGGAGAAAACGTGGCACGAGAAAACCCTATCATTAAAACACGTCATTCACGACGAACTCGGGCTCCAATAAAGCGCCTCAACGTGAACCCTTCTAAAAGGTCGTACGAATAGTGTTCGTCTTAACAGAGGAGGGTGTTGGATCGGAATCGGACAGGCAGTCTCGCGCTTACACGCCCACGCAATCACGCGTCCTAACTTATGCCAGATGAGTCATGCTACAAATTAACCAATCACGTGTACTAGTGCTCGCCGATTCGTCAGTTAGTTATTGATCGGTTGTCTTTGGTTATTCATTCTTCATATGCCTGTGCCACGTAACCAATCGATACACCTTGTACTTGAGTCTTACCAACTCGTTCTCCTTACCCGTGTGGGAAGATTCAACACAAGTATGTGGCAATATATTTACCGTCAGCTTAGCGACTGGCTCACAACACAGGTCAAAGTATAACCTCAGAAAGGAGGACTTCACCTTGGCAGCTCTCAAATCCCGGAAAATATGCGTTCTAATTTCTTCCAAGTAAAATATTCCTACATTCGAAGCAAACTCCCACATGCAATTGGAGCCAGTAAGAATATACACCAATTCAAGCAAAGCCTAGAAACTTTCTTAACAGTAACGAATGTCATGTTCATTGTCAGGCTCTAACAGTCTGAGGAAGTTATCTTTGAAAACGGACCTGATAAAATCTGACAAATAACCCTCTGCGATGCGTAATGTTACGTCACGCACCCTTCGAACCAATCAAAACTGCCAATTTCAGGATTGATCTTGTACTTTTAGAGTTGTCAGCGAAAAAGAAAACATGTCTACAGCCAACACGAATAGGTGTTAGTATACACATGCCCGTTAGTAATAACCCAATCATCCTGGTACGTCCCTACTCTATACTTATCGATAGCTAGTGTTTCTGTGTTGTAAACCACAATGCAAAAGCAGAACATAGTAAAATTGTTTGAAAAACAAAAACTCAACCTGTTCGTCTCAGGACTACATAATAACCTTCAGTCACAACTCCTCCATTTTCACCCTCTGATAGACCACCCGGCAACCTCTCGGTATTGTCGAACATTCCTCTCATTCTATATGCCGGCGTTACAAAGATACTGGACATCTGAATTCGGCGGTACTCGCATTATTGGATAAGAGATGTTCACCTACGGTATATATTTGATCAATCAACACAAAATTATTAACGACACATGAAAGGTTATTCCAGAATATCACAGGTTCCATTGTTCGTTATAGCTCACCTAGACAGTTTTACGTTCTCCCGTTTATCGCATGATTTCCTTTTCCATTCTTGGTTTCACTGATATATCTCGCGCGAGAAAACATTCCACCCCACCCGGACGCTCAAAATCCCGCAGCGGTGGAGCATGTCGCGAGCTCCTCAAAATTCTCCGGAAGTTGAGCAAAGAGTAACGTCCGGTCGACAGGTCTATTCATACCCTATCATAAAATAATTTTCTGCAAATTTTCCTGGGACTTTCTACATGGAATAGTGATCAAATTATTCGTCAATACACCCCCTCCATCCTCCAAGCACCTCATTTTAGCACAACCTTGAGCGCCAGGCCAGTGATCACCTAGTTCAGACCCAATTAATGTAACAAATCAACTATGTTATCGAATTTTGTAGATCCAGACTACTGTCGTCTCAGAAGTATACATCACGAAATTTTCCTAAATTGTTGCTCGTTGTACAATTTAAAAATTTGGTGTTCGAATGTGTATATGCTTAAAAATCTGTAGGATGACCAAGCTCTCCTGAGCGTGTTTCTCACAAATGTATCGAGAAATAGACCATTATCCTCACTGTTTTCAAGTGTTCGTTGGGGCCACCGGCATATCCACACTAACTTTAGTGGCTGTTTCTCTGGTACAGCCAGAGTAAATTCCAGGCCTGAAATGTTTGTCTTCAAAATGACCAATGCCGACTTTACGGCACAAAATAGTGGTTTTGATAACAACTAATCCCGTGTGACTAGTATTGGCCACCGTACTCTCCAAAAATGTTAGTAGTCTTAGCGAGGTGTTGAAGTGATCGGAATTTAAGTTGGTTATGTAGTGGTGGAGGTGTCGGAAATGACGGCTTTTTGAACGCTTCTGAATTAATAATTCACCCAGTGTCACTTGCTGTTTGCGAATTGCACTGGTTACGAGTGTCCGGTGATCAGTCGATTATAAGACCACATACTGCATTGGTCAACGCAGCAAACTTTCAGTGAGTGCAGCTGGATTCAGACTGTAATGAGTTATACTTGGAACATGCACGAATATGAGAATAAAGGTTTACGGTGTGTATACAGCTGTCAATATATATTTAAGACTGGCTGTAATGATTCCAATATCCTTGGTGTGCTCACATACAATAGTAATAGGTAGTCAGCTCCAAATCACTGCTGAACATCTTACAAAATCATCCACATCAAAACGCTCGGAAAGAATTAAGAGAAAGTGGTACACTTTTGTCTGTTTTACTTGGCCCCATTATAATCTCGCGTTACTGCCGGCGCTTCTCCCGGTTCCTCAAATCCCCAGAGTAAACCACCTAGCAATTTCTGTGTGTTGTGGAACACGGATCCCGATTTTTATATAGGCTGTATAGAACAACTAAGTAATTTCAGTAATCTCAGGCTAGAAATTGTTCGCTGAACTCGTGGTAACGGGTACAAAACTATTCACATGGTAAAAATTCACCGAAAGTCATGCATCACGTTACTCGTCATAGCCCAGAGGATCATTTCACATTTTCCCGTACACCCCGTAATATAACTTTCATTCCTGATCTTGAAAATAACCATTGAGCAAAAGAATAGTTCACGATGTCTGGACGTCCAAAATGCCGTAATGGTCTCGGTCTTCAAAAGATTCGCAAGATTTGTTCGTCCCTGAGTCGTTGACAAGGATCTGTCTGGTTGTCCGTCCATTTTTTGCGTTATACTGTGATCTCCTGCCTTTTCTCAGCCTGACGGATTTCTCTCTGCGCCTTTCCCATTTTACATCGGATAATGGTCAGATCCGCCTTCAACTAACGCCCCCTCAGCCGATGGCTTTTCACATTTGTCGCATTGTTTTACCATCGTTTGTATGTATAACATTATATTGTGCGCACCGAACGGGCTCATACGAGGCTGTTCCTAATTAATGCTAAAACGCAGCGCGAGTTTCAAAAAAGCCAATCATTAGTGCTTGCGCGTGTGCATCCCGTTTACACCATTCGTTCGCTCAAATCAGCACACTGTTCGCTACATTTTTCATAGTTCTTTTAAGAGATTCTACACACAATTCGTTCATGAAAGAGGAATATCAGTCAACTGATCTTTGCAAACTGCCAGCCGCCAAGCTGTCATCCCCGCTTAAAAATACCTGATGACAGCGAATAGAGGTATGAAATCTTTAGAGCCACAAACAACATCTGTTCCACCCCTGTTATTTTTAAAGCGACCAAAGCCACGGCTAAAGGGTAATCTCATCAGCAAATTTTATCACTGTCCGTGAAAGTTACAACAAGCTATGTTCGCCAATGTATTCATGTATTCCCAAATCAGGTTCCAAAGATAATAGACTTGAGAGTTGAATGACGAAACTACGCAGTGGGTCCAAGGAGGTTACAAAAATTTTGCAGCAGCTGGTACCGACAGTTAGCATTCTAAATGCCGCAAATAACATCTGCCACGGAAAAACCTGTAGTCACGAAGACCTCGTATCGGCTGAGACTTTAATGTTAGATGGCTGCAGATCTGCACAGACGGTTACCTAGTGCAAGTAAAGTGTGGTGTTCAACGTACCAGACAGAATATCTTTGTTTTCCTTGAAAAGTCTCATTTAAGGCCTGTGAGATTGAGGAAAAAGAATGCTATTATTGAAGACTGCGGGGTTGGGGTTCGAAGCAAAGTCGTTGTGCATTGTCAATGCATATCGCGAGCGAACTTCTAGCAAACAAATTAATCGAACTTCAGAAGCAGATCAGACGTGGCACAAATGTTGATTCCCTGAAAATATTCGGCGAAAAGACGCTACTTAGAAGCAAATATTGCAAACCAGTATTTTCCAAGTAGAGAAGAACTCATGTTACGCAGTTGGTAATCTTATTGACTTGACGGTTGATCTCGGCTGCTCTATGAATTCTGTAAATCACCAGGTTGTAGAGAGCAACACCGTTGCGTTGTCTGTCTAAACAGATACCGAAAAGCAAACCAAGTCTAGCTCTGCTGACGCTGAGCTCGCTCAAGTTTTCTCAGTGAAACCCATGGTCAATGCTAAAAATACCGGAAGGGGTCCCCCGTCAGCCATAGTGTTGACTGGAAGAAGTCCTAGACCTATTGCACAAAAACTCCTAATAGCAATCTGGGTAGTAGCCCAAACTTACCTGATAATGACGGAGCTGAACAAGTAGAGCGATCCACTTCTTCTTGTGGACAATCTCCTCCACTACCGGAATTGACTGTCAATGCCAACGGTAGATCCAGAACGCCCGAACAAGACTCCAAACCAACAATGGGACCTTTACGGTGCTCACTAGCAAATAATGTTCTGCATTTGCAGTACAAGAGTGAATCGACAGTCTCTCACAAATGCTGCGAATCTAGTTCTAAGAACCACATCCTGAAAAACAACCTTCAATGGACGAAACTGCACAATTTCCTCCCAGTGTTTTCAGACCAACCTACAACTATAGTAGATTTCGCGGCTTCTCCCATTTTCCAGCAGCTCTGTGATAACTCCATACCTTGCCCAAAACATGAGTGCTACTGTGAACCCACTTCCAAGTATGTACTCCCCGGCCAGTATGTCATTATCTGATTATGTTACTAACTCAAATGTTATTCAAACCAGGCAATTTTCAGTGCCTCCTTGGCGCGTGGTTCGAAAAAAGCCAATTATTATTGCGTGTTTGTGCATATCTCGTTTGGTCATATTTACTTGTTTCGAGACCTTTTGAACATAACCTACTGATAAAAGTGGAATATCATATAGTAATGCCCGCTAAGACAGCCAATCTTTAGAAATTGCCAGTCTTCAAGCGATCGTCCATGCATAAAGAAGCATGTTGACGGTGAAGACAGGTGTAAAATCTTCAGATTATTTGGTCAACACCTGCCCCACCCCTGCTATAGCAGAGGATATCGAGGCCGCTGCTAAAATGGCAGTCTCAACGGCAAATCTTAACGCATCACACAGAAGGAGCAACATCAAACCATCTCCGGTTTCCAGTACTTATGTATTTGTAGATCAGGCTGAAAAATTAAGGGAATTGGAGGCTGGAATAGCGAGAATATACGGTAGAAACGAGGAGCTTGCCGAAATTGGGCACAGATTAGATTCGCTATTATGCATTATAAATGCCTCAAGTAACATTCGCCATCAGACCACTTCTAGTCACAAAGACCTTGTAGCCGCCGGAACATCTATTGATAATGTAGCTACGGAATTGCACAAGCGGTTGCGCTGTGCAGGCAAGGAGGTGGTGTTTAACGTACCTGACGGAGTACCTCTGTTGTTTGTAAAAAACGATCTTACTCAAAGCCTGCAAAATGGGAGAACAAGAATGCTACTGTTTAAGACTTCGCAAGAAAGTACAGCAGAAGCACTGTCCATTGTTGCTACTGTTCAAAAGTGAACTTCTGGCGAACGAATTTGTCAGAAGACAAGAGAAAATTAGGCGTGGCACAAATTTTAAGTCCATAAAAGTGTTCGGTGAGAAGACGCCACCCCAAAGGGAAATAGTGCGAGCCAGTATTTCCCGGGGAAAGAACACAGTCGACAATCTCATTGATCTGACCGTAGATCTTGACTGCTCCACGAGTTCTCTGAACCCGCAAGTTACAGCTGGGAACGCCGTAGCGTCGCCGTTCCAGGCGAACACTAGAGAACAAACCACGTCTTGCTCTGATAACGCCAAGCGCGTTCGAGTTTCCGCAACGAAACTCACGGTTATTGCTAGAAACACATCCGTCAGTCCTCAGTGTCTTCCTCTGTCAACCAAGGCCTCGACTAGAATAGGTCCTAGACATAAACACCCATAGTTACACAGAACACTGGAAGAAGCCGCTTAAATGCCCTGATAATGACGCGGCTGCGTGAGCAGGGCCATCCACTGCTTACCAGGGGAATTTTTCTTCGTTATGTGAAGTAATCGGAAATACCAACGGCAAATCCGAAACACCTGGACAATGCGCTAAAGCAACAGTAAGACCTGTAAGGCGTTCACCAGAGAACAGTATTTTCGATTTGCAATATAAGAGTAAACCAAAAGAAATTTACAAGCGTCATGAATCTGGTTTTACAAACCACATTCTGGGAAACAACGCTTCGCACGTAAAACTGCACATTTTGTCTCCCACTGCTTCCAGGTCAACCTACTGCTATACTAGGGATCACGGTTACCATCCATTATACAATTGCTCGGTAGTAACTCAAAATATGAGTGCTACTAGGAACCGAGTTCCCAATATGTATACCCCAGCAAGTACGTCGTCACCTGATCATGTAAACAATATAAACGCATGCCAAACCAGTCTTTCTTTCGTGCACCCCCCGATATTTCACCACCTGCCCCTCCTCCCCAAGTCCAACCCTGTCATTCCACAATGATGACACTCCTCCAGCACTTCCTATCATGGAGCCAAACTTTTGTGACATCCATGCGAACACGGGCAGAAACCCGGTACATTCCTTAGATCGGAACTTTCCATTTTGTATTTCGAAACCCACTGCCCCATCTGTCACGAAGTTTTTAGCAGCTTATCTGCTGTATCTGACAAAAGAATTTCGTAAGTTTATTACCAATGAACGCCAGGTCGTTGGTTAGTAAGGTGCACATTATCAAACCCCTTGTCTTTTTATCTAATCCTCATATCATTCTCGTAACTGAGACGTGGTGCTCTCCTGACACTCCTGACAATCAGATGAGCACCGTAGGATATCACATGTTCCGTAGGGATCGTCTCGCAGGACAAGTTGGTGGATACATCATTTACCTAAAAGAGCAATTTTCCGCGGTAACACTTGATGAGTGTATACCACATGAACTCGAGGACTCGTTGTGGTCTCTATTTGTTCTCGCGAGCTACTCATAAGATGCATCTACAGACCACATAATGCTTCGAGCAATGGTTTGACTGACCATGTGAAGATAATGAACCATGTGTCCAACATGCCAAGCGAACACAAACTAATAGGCGGTGACTTCAACAGGCTTGATATCTGCTGGACCTCATTCTGTGCTCTAGCAAAACAGGCGAATTCCTTTCATGCATTCAAATGAATGGTTGGAACCAACATGTCTCAACGCCCACCAAGAAGGGGCATATATTGGATCTCATATTTACCATAGGCATTTCGTCTGTAAAGATATCTGTTCTACAACAATTATCAGGAACCTACCATAATGTCGTCAAATGTCTTTTTGATTTCAATATGGCTACCAAACTAACAGCTGTATTCTACCACCCGACCAAATTCATTGATTGGAATGCCTTTTTTCCCTATTTAAGATCCCTAATTTGGAATACCTTCTTCCACATATCAGACCCAAGCATAGAGGCCACAGAATTTATCAGATATCTAACGTTTTGTATCGGCGTCTTGGCCCCCATTAAATCAAAACGTGTCGGCTTGTATGTACAAGGTAAAATCCTTACTGCGAAAGGAACTGACAGACTTGAAATTCTTAAGTCGAACCACAGAAAAACCCTAGGCTTTTTCCTGGTGATGCACATGAGCAAAATGTTTGAACACATAGAACGTCAAACGCAACTCCATCATATAAACGAAGGGAAACTCGCGCTCTGTAGTGAACGAAAAGACACGAAACTAGTGCAACTGAGGAGGCGGAGGAATTCGATAAGGGACCCTGCTATAAGAATTATTACTCTCGAGGACAAAGCGGTTGTAGATGACTCTGTAGCGGTGTGCGAAATCGTCAACTCAAAATTCGTTGCCTTGTTTAGAGTAGAAAGCACCCATCAACTGTTGACATCTTATCGAAAACAGACAAAGTTTTCAGTAATGTTCTAATCGATGTTAGAAGTGTTCGTCTACAGCTAGATAGCATTAGGCCCTCAACCCCTCCTGGACCAGAAGGTATCTCACCAATGGTTATCAAGCAGGCAGGTGAGGATATACCCATTCTCTTACCCAATTTGTTAAACCTATCACTTTTATTCAGCACCTTCCGTCCTGAGTTAAAAACCTCAATCATTATGTCTCCTCACAAGAGTGGTCCAGAGCAGAACGTTAGCAACTATCGTTCCACCAACCACACATCAATCCGCTCGAGAATATTTGAGAAGATAATAAAGGTGCACATAGTCGAATTCTAAAGGACACAAAACCTTATAAACCCTTCACAGCACGGTTTCCTTAGTAAACGCTCTTGTATGACATGTCAGCTGGAATTCTTAGACCATGTATCGACGTTCGTTGACGCAGGAAATGCGGTAATTATCATACTCTTGAACATGCAAAAGGCTTTTGATAGTGTGCCTTATAAGCGCCTCTTGATCAAAATAGCACCTTTTGGCACACAAGATCCCTTGTATAGCTGGTTGTCGTCATACCTTGAAGGTCGCACTCAAACAGTCAAAATGGGAGAGCAATGCTTAACTCCAAAACCAGTGACTAGTGGGGTGGTCTAAGGAAGCGTTCTGGGTCCGTTGCTCTTCTTAATGTACATAAATAGCTTATGCGACGTAATTACACATGGCAAGCTCTTTCTGTTTGTTGACGATAACAAAATCGTTTACACATTCCGCCAGGGCGGTAACATAAATTTCTGTCTACAAAATATACTACTGGACCTAGCGTCACTGCACTTGTGGCACAGAAGATGGCTGATGTTCTCAGCGGACAAATCGAACATAATCACTTATGGTTGCAAACTACCCCAGGGCTCCCTCTCACTAGATGGTTGTAATATTGATACAGCTTCTTCGGTAAGAGATCCAGGAATACGGTACTCAAACTCCCGCACTATCTCCGAACAAGTGTGCTTCCGGGTAGCCAAAACTGAAAGAACAGTAGGCTGAATGAAAAAGACGTTCAGTTTACCAGCCGCGAAGCTGACGCTCTACAAAATGTGTGCTCGGCCTCAACTCGAGTATTGCACTTTCCTTTACTGTCATTCACTCAAGTCTGATAGGCTCGCGTTAGAAACCCTTCAGCCATCGTTCGCCAAAAGCTTATTTGGATATTCTCCTTTGCTCATCTACAAAGAACGCTGTGATAAACTTGGTATTGATCCACTCCGGCTGCGTGGACGAAAGTTGGACCTGACGCTGCTGTATAAACTCATATTTCCGGATGCGATTAACACGGCCCTCCACATAGTCTAAGAAGTAAGGGTTCCATCTTGCCAACCCTGATATCCCTGAAAAATATACGTGCAAACTTCTTCATTGTGAAGTATTCCTACATTTGGAATAAGCTTCTAAATGAAGTCAGAGCCAGTAACAACAATCGGCTTCTTGAAGAGGGTTTGGAAAGCTATCTTACGTTAACAAACACAATGTCTGTCTTCAAACTCTCTGTATCACCCGATGACCTTTTAGAATGGGGTCGGAAAAACATTTAGTCGTCGGATGCGTAGTACGTAGATAACCACCCCGCTCTCTAACGCCCCCCGAATACAGCCTGCTTGAAAAGGTTCGTTATATGGTTTACTCACAAGATCATTTAGCAATTGGCCCACTGCGCGCTCACTAAACCGTTTGCAACTCAGCATTATTTTAACGACATGCGTTTGTTCATGTATATGCAGTGCCCAAACTGTTAGGAAATGTGAACTTGGAGCCAACTATTAAGTTCATCAGAACGACGTCATATTAGCTTCAGTTATCACACGCACATTTCATGCTGCCCTCCAAACCGTCGACACAATTCTCCGTCTGCCTGGATGACTCCCGTGTGCATAGCAAAAAGCCACAACAAAACAGTAGAAAATGTTTTATATTTTAATAATCATAGCAAAAATAATAACATCGCATGAGTTCTTTGTCAAAACATTCCGCATACACACTGCCTGTCATAGTAAATGTAATAACCCCGCATTCCTCATTTGACGTGTGAAATTAAATTCACTTTGCCGATCCCCATATTATCCATTGAGCGAGGAAATTTTTCTACGAAGGTTGGATGCACGAAACTTCGGCTTGGCTGAACAGTTTGCAAGAAGTTTAACCTCCTTAAAGTTTTCGAGCAATCAACGAAGTCTTGCGTTGGAATCTGCCGAATCGTTCGTTGAATTTGGGGATTTTCCGCCATTGTTATCCCCTAACGGCGGAACACTCCAAATATGCATGTGGACGTTCTCCCTGGAGTGACCTTGAACTATTTTAATTATTGCCAATCCCACAACCTTGTAAATAGTGAATTATTGCAGCATCCCATTTTTACAGACTAAATCTGCAAATCGAGCTAATAATCTTCTTTTCTGTTGCGTGCGTCGAGGTTTCATAAACTACAGCCATTTGCTCTTCGAACACGTCCTTGTTGGCATCAGGCTTCACGATTGTGCTACTGTTTAATTAATCGTTTTTGTATCGTTCGCAATTATCTGCAGTGATGGCGCATAACTGTGGTGGAAATCTACTCGAATCACCGATCATCCAAACCCCGACACAACAGAAGATCTGACAAACGACCAATCCAAATATCGCGTTGAAGATACATCAGGATTGGACGAACGGTCTCAGTGTTGTGCTTTCCGTTATTCGCCAATCCATCTGTTCCGTATTCCACCAATTAACGTACAGTTTATGATGTTGCATGTGCCAATGAGATCAGCCAATGACAGGCTGCGATTTTTCTATTACTGTTGTACATCAATAAATTCGGCGTCTCAATTCATGAATAGAAATTGCTTACTGCTACCAGTACCAGGTCTTCTCCTAATTACTTGCGTGGGAGTTTTCAATTCACGTACGATTCCTACGGCCATTTGAAGTCTCTGATTTCCAGTATCACAAACTGGCGTCGCGGAATGGAACTGCCTGCAGTTGAACAATTAACTATTCATGCTAGTGTGAGTGGAATCGAGGAATGGGCCGAACGATTTGAATTGTGGCGCAGCATTCGTCGTGATTTGAAGAAGGAAAACCAATCAACTTTCTTCGTTTCCGCTGGTGGTCGTGACTTGTATTGGTTACTGTAGTATCTAGCATATCCGAATGCCCCAGCCTCATTGCCGTTCAACGAACTAAAAAAACTGCTGTTAAAACACGTGCTTCCAGTCAATTTCCAGGCCACAGAAGGGGCAAAGTTCAATTCATTAGTGCGTTCAACAAGCACGAGCTTCCGTAAGTTCATCCTACAATTGCAAAAACAAGCTGCTCGTTGCAACTTTAGTGACAAGCTGGAGGAGCATCTACGTGATCGATTGATTGCTGGCGTCAATGACAATGATCTTCAGCGTAGATTGCTGGTCAAACAAGATGTGACCTTTCAAGAGGCCTGAGACATTTGCGAGCAGAAGGATGACGTTAATGCCGCTACAGCTGATTCGAACGTGACATTATTTCAGAAGACCAAAGCGCATACTTCCACCCGAAGTCAACCAGTGAACAGGCCTTCTCATGCACCCATCATCAATCCCGGTTCAAAGAAATTTAACAAGTGTTTCGCGTGCGGTGAGTTACACTTACGATCATCTTGCCGATTTTGTAATGCTATATGCCATTTATGCGGTAAATCTGGTCATATTAGGAAGGTATGTAGAAGTCAGAAATGTCACCTGAATCAAGTTAGAGAGACAAATACTACAGAACCGTCCACTGCTGTTTATTCATTGCAAATGAAGTTTAGAGCTGAACAATTTATTCATAGATGCCTCAAATTCAAGTCGGGATGTAAGTATGAAATCATTGTGTACACAGGAAGTGGCGAATCCATTATTTCCAAATTGCTACTAGATCTCATGGTCTCTGATGCTCAACTGAGACCAACAGCGATGGAAATACGCGGAGTTACTGGTCATCGGTTAGCTCTGCTAGGTGGAGCTGATGTAATGATTGTTGGTAAAGGTAATTAGCTGATTCTACTGCGTTTCTTGGTGTCGGAAGGAAGTCCAGCTATTCTGGGATTAGAAGCTTTAAAACAGCCCAACTGTGCTCTTTCTCCAAATACCAAATACAAAAATGGTCCAAGTGAAGAGTACCAAGCCCAGTTACGCAACATGATTGTTCGATGTTCACAATTTTCAGGAAGGATGAGAGCAGAGCCAGCAAACCTGGAGGTGCAAGGGGACCCGGTTATTCTGAAGCACCGAATAATACCTTGTGAAATAAGAGAACATGTGCATAATGATCCCAACAGATTGAAGGAAGACGGCATAAACTCGCAGGTTAACTCATCAGCGTCGGCCACACCAATCGTGGTGGTTATGAAAGAAGATGGCAAATCACCTGGGATATGCGGTGGCTATAGATAAACGCTGAATCCAAAACTGAAAAAGTGCGCAGCAACAACTGAGGAGCTGGAGGATTTTATGAAATCCCTGCATGGTAGCAGTGTTTTATAAAATTGACCTGACAAACGCATACTTACAAATTTTATTAGAGTATGATTCTAAGGCGTTCACTACGATTAACACCCCTTGGGAATTATTCCAGTACAATTTTTACCGTTTGGATTACACGTATCACCTGGGATATTACAGGCTGCGATTGATGAGGTAATTACCAATTTACTAGGAGTACGCGCTCATCAAGATGTAATCGTGTACGCTGACAGTGCAAAGGGGCATGATAAGAGATTGTTTTCACTTCTGT
Organism: Paragonimus westermani; assembly: GCA_008508345.1. Classification (NCBI taxonomy): domain Eukaryota; kingdom Metazoa; phylum Platyhelminthes; class Trematoda; order Plagiorchiida; family Troglotrematidae; genus Paragonimus; species Paragonimus westermani. The sequence continues at coordinate 10,957 of QNGE01007250.1, read as the reverse complement.
AACGAGTCAGGGATAAAAACACAGCCATAAAACCTTCTTAGTGCATGTTCCAGGTGCGAGAGCTGAGTTTTCTTGGTTTCACCATATGTGATAAAGGATACAAGCCGGACTCTGACCGGGACAAAGCCTTGGTTACCGTTACATCGCCAAGAAACCAGGAGGAGCTGCGATCAATAATGGGATGTTTGCGGTACTATTCTCGTTTTATCCCAAACTTATCGACGAAAACACAACCATTATTTGCGGTTCAGTCAACAGAAACATGGTCTTGGACTCAAAAAGACGAAATTCTTCTGCTAGAATTAATACGAGTTGTGATTAAAAGGCCGATGTTAGCCCCATTTACTATGTCTAAAGTTACTACGCTGATCACAGACGCATCCAATATTGGCATTGGTGCTGGTTTGGAACAGGAGTGATATCCGATCATTTGCTTATCACGTTTGTTGAATAAGGCTGAGCAAGGATATTCACAAAAGGGGGAGTTAGCAGTCTACTGGGCTGTCAGGAGGCTGCATAACTACTTGTTCGGTATTAGATTCAAAATTGTTACTGATCACCAAGCTCTACAGTATTTATTTGACCATCACAAATCAATTTCCAAATCATCAGCGGCAATGATACAACGATAGAGTCTAGTTCTAGCAGCATACGACTATGACATTGTTCATCGTCCTGGTATACCGATTCTTCGGGCGGATTATTTTATCACGGTTGCTTGCTTCGCCAGCTATTCCAATAATCCGAGAGAATTTGATAAAGGCAATTAAAAACTACTAGGTCACGGTAATCGCCGCGATGACCAATGGTTGGTCGTGAAGTATTAAGAAGAAACACCCAGTATTATATCAGAACCGAGAGTTGTCAATACAACCTGACGGTGCACTGTGTCGGAGAGATCAATTGGTCATTCCACCACCGCTACGAAAGACGGTATTAGAGGACTTGCATAAAGGTCACCTGGGCGTGGAGAAAATGAAATTCCTGGCTCGACAGATGCGTTGGTGACCAGAGATAAACTCGGATATCAGGAGCACTGTAATGAACTGCCACTCCTGTCTCCACAAAATAAAGACAAGGCCGAAGAATTGGCCACCTTGGACAGACAGCCACCTATCATGGCAACGGGTGCACGCAAACCATTGTGGACCACTTATTGGTAATAACCACATCCTAGTGTTAATTGATTCATACTCACGGTGGCCAGAATTATTTATTGCAACCTTACCTTCCGCGGCATTTACCATGCAAGCATTTCGTGAATGATTCAGTCGTAAAGGCATTCCACAGGTCCTGGTGACAGACAACGGGTCACGATTGTGTTCCGCTGAGATGAAACAGTGGCTTGACAGCATTGGGTGTCGTCACTTGCGAACAGCGCCTAGGCATCCATGTTCGAACGGGGCTGCAGAAAATCTTGTGAAAACGCTCAAAAGTGCCGTGAGCTCCACTAATCCTAAAACATTTGCTGAACCCGAAGTGTTTCTCGATAGATTTCCTCTTCAAGACAGGAACGCAGCCCATTGCACAACGAAGGAGATCCCAGCTGTGCTATTTAAATCAAGGCGACTAAGTGCATCACTCCAGTGTGTATATTCAACGGATGTGATATATTTTCGAGTAAACGATTCACGACCTGCCAAAGGATTGATCACTTGCCAGCTAGGGAGCACAATAGTGGAAATTATTGACCTGCACGATGCCACCATTCATCGGAGACACACTGACCAAAGCCAATTTCGAAACACTGCAAAAGTGGCCATAGCTGAAGCAGAATATCCTTTACTGCAAGAGTTCGATGCCCCGAGAAGATCAGAACGACTAGCAAGTATGAATGCGATGGCTTATAGAAGAGGGGAAGATTGTGATGGGATTCTCGATTCACCGATTATCCAAACCCCGACAAAACAGAAGATCTGACAAACGACCAATCCAAATATCGCGTTGAAGATACACCAGGATTGGACGAACGGTCTCAGTGTTGTGCCTTCCCTCATTCGTCAATTCATCTGTTCTATATTCCATCAATCAACGTACAGTTTATGATGTTGCATGTGCTAATGAGATCAGCCAATGACAGGCTGCGATTTTTCTATTACTGTTTTACATCAATAAATTCGGCGTCTCAATTCATGAATAGAAATTGCTTACTGCTACCAGTACCAGATCTCTTCCATATTACCTGCAATGGCGATCGGACAAGCCAACGCGCTTAATTACTGCGGCTTTAAGTTGCTCGTAGGGCTTTGTGGAGTTCGGTAACTCCAGAGCATCGTCCACCGCGTCAATGACGTGAGATGGCAGTGCCGCAACTACGTGATGAAGACGCGTTAGCTCTGAACTAATCCGTCGTAGCGCAAATGTGGCTTCCAACTGAGCAAACCACGGTTTAAGATTATTCTTTCTAAAAGGTGCAAACGGCACGGCTAATGCAATGACCGGAGCGTCTGACAAAACGTGCGGTTGAGCCTCCATTGAAACGGAATAGATAATAGTTCGGAATTTTAAAAGAAAAAGAAAATGAAAAACGCATTAAAGAAAAAACAAGCCACAGTTATACAAAAGATATACCTGTGAAAAACAAAAATTATCTGAACGGGCTCACCAATTTGGTCGGGCTCACAATTTTAGTGCTGGTCGCACTAAGTCGCTTTTTCCCCAGGTACGCAATTATCAGACGCGAAAAACAAAAGGCCGTTGAGGAGAGAGACCAAATCTTTACTCGACGAAATGTACAGGAGGTCTCTGATAGCGCTATAAAAGGCACCGACACGCGAAGTAGCTAGAGAGGCTAGAGACCGGCCGTCGACGAGCGAGTAAACCGGAAGAATGTGACACGTGTGTCCTTCTGGTTCGCGCTGCGGTCACATGACATGTAGACAAACAATCGGACGGCGTGCATCATGCAAGCTTTCTTAAAAGCCTAGATACAATATGCAACTATGAGTTTTGGAACTATTTTACACACCATACCGCAGACAGGCCAGTGAAATATCCAGGCTGCTACATGAATCATTACGTATTGAACGCACAAATGTTCACATATACATATGTATATATATATATATACACGTGCATACATATATACACACATATATATGTTGACATGTGCACATCTATATATACCCACACATCCATGTGCACAGATGTATGTACATTTGAACAAACGCTAATAATATTATGTACACATACACATACATATGCATATATACTGGTTTATAACGGTTTATTCACATACGCCCATATATACATATCCATCTACATATATGTATACCTATGTGTTTCTACATATGTAGATATATATGTATACATATTTACACATACATATTCTCTTACACAAAATACCCATATAAACGTAAGCACATGCTTGCACAGTTTTGCAGACATTTTCCCACACACGTTACGTATTTCTTATATATCTAGTACACGTATATATCACACAATTATCATATATATCACAAACACACCTACTACTGACATACTGCCTCGAAGAATTCAGTTGGAAAATTCGGCTTCCAGGTCATTTAGCGTACTAGTAAGCCGTTCAACTTGAGTTTTCCCGGAAAAGAAAACCGGCTCCCGTAGACTGACGCGACTACTGAAGCTACACGCGCGATATATATCATTTCTTCCGTGAGTGTCAATCTTGATGTGTTACTAAATCTTGATATTGTTCACTTGTGGAAAGTTGTTTCCACGTAGTTCTTCCATTCCTTCCGTTGCCGGGCCAATGTTTATATGCGCCCTGGTTTTGTTTCCGCTCGATGCCTCCGTCATTGCGTGACTGTTAAGTTTGATCATATTTACGTGAACCGTAAGTCTTGGAAACGGTTCGTTTGATGGATTCAATATCGAGGCTTGTTGTTATCTTCTCTCATTTATTTTATCATAATTTTCTTTAACATTAGCACCTTATTAATAAGATATTTGCCATTACGACTGTCTTTCCTTTTGGATCCGATTCGGTTGCTCCACGGTTTTGGAATTTTTAGACGCTCGTTGCGCACGGACACGACTATCCTGGGTCCAGCCTATGGACAGACGTTGCAAGTAGGCTAAGCTTCGCTCGAACATCCACTGACGTTTATGATCAACAGTGCTTGATATTTCCGCGCTTATGGAGACAAGGCTATGTCACAACTGGTTGAATGTTATTGTGTCTTATCTACAATGGCGGACCTAGTTGCATTTGACACGAGTATTGTACAGAGACATCCTCCTGGCCAGCAATTGACCGAAGTTTCTTTGAGGAAATCCGTATCGTTAGGTTCACCTGCTATGCCTCTCTATCTCTCCAGAGGATTGTCCTGTCCTTTATCTCGAAACTTGGACGGTGGTATCCAGGTGACTCACGTTGATGATGATACCAAAACTTCTTTATGTGTTTCCACCACTCCTGTCTCCGTTCCTCCTTGTTTGTGAATTTTTCTAGGGATTTCCATAGTTTTCACACAAACTTGTCTGGGAATGATGATTTGCCTGCTGCTTCATATGATTGTGGCATGCTTGGGGCCCCTACAGCCAAGCAGGGACCATGCCAAGGGATGGACGTACGGACGGCAGCAACCCCATCAGAGAACACGTAGTGGCACCTGAAAGTGCTAACCATACCCTAACTATAAAAATGTGTTCAGTTGAGTGACATTTGGTGATGGAGCACAGCCTGAGTGGAGAACTGCATATAAAGTAAGGGCAGCTAAGCCTCATGGACACACAACTAGAATTTCGCGGGAGGTTGAAGGAAGGGCTTGTGTTTAGTAAGACTGAGGAGCCATCTGGCAGGATGGACGTGAATGTCCTCCCGTCAAGCTTGTCCTATAGCCCTCATACTTGCGGGTTCCAAGAGGGCCCTATGGAGCAGTGTGTGCGCAATTTAGTTATCAGTGTGGGCCTGCCGAAAATTGGGCTGAGAACCTTTGAAGGGTCCCCATTAAAAATCCATGGTCCCATGCTGAATTTTGAGCTCATCTTGGTTAACAGATTGAATTACAAAGGACAGAATTTGTCTTACCTTATTTATTTTTTTAAGAGTCGAGTTTGGACAGCGAAAAACATTGCGTATTGCTGCCTGACGAAGTAGGATTTTCCGAGACAACCGGAATATTGAGGCGACTATTTGGAAGGACCCATGAATTCACTTTGTCTGTCATCAAGGCCGTGCTTAACGGCTCGCGGCTCGCCATGAGAGTAACTGGGGTGTAGCAGTATTTAGCCACTCATAGGAAAAGATGTCAGTTGATGCTGTTCCAACTGAACCATCCATCTGAGTTTAGTTGCTCAATCAACCTTCTGCGTATCGTGGATAGAATTCATCGTCATATTCAAGAGAAGTGGGCAGAAATAGTTGACTATGTCATAAACACCGGCCGAAAGCCCTTTTTCTACGTCTTAATTGAGTTTGTAGAGACTAGATTCTCGAATTCCACCAACCTGCACCAGCGGAAGTGGGACTGCAGGGATTCTGAACGAATGCCGCCTGTATTAACCGTCGTCGAAATGATAGATAAGCCACGCATATGCGCAGTATATGGTGACTTTCATGGTTTGCAGCCAGGCCGGCGATTTGCAAGCATGTCATAAGGAGGGAAAGATGAGATCTTAGGACGGTGTAAACGATGCTCCTTTTGTCTACTGCCAAACCACAAAGTCACGTATCGCAGAGTCCGTGTACAGTGTTCACGGCCTTTACATGGTAGGCGGCATCACACTATAGGGCACGCAGACCCGGAGCCCTCTGGAACGGAGCTCGGAGTGAAGGAGTCAACCCGTGGAGCCAGTTCTTTGCCCGAGAAATAGGTTCGTCTTGGTTTTCTGCCTGCCAGATTAATTGGGGCAGCCGGAACGACTGGAACGTATGCCATCCTAGATGGCGGGTCTAATACCACAATCATAGATGAGTCTCTAGCTGCGCGGTTAGAGCTAACAGCTTGCAAGCGAACGCTTAGCATCCGTGCATTGGATAGGGCTGATATTACTGAATATCAGGAGCTGAGTTTGGAGGTTGGGTCGTTAGATGGTGGAAGCAAAATTAAGGCAGGTGAGGCCATCACTATCAAAGGTAATCCAGTTGAAAGGGCAGACACCATATCCGAGGATGACCTTCGGTGTTAACTCAACCTGACCGGTCTGCAGATTAGCTCATGGGGGGAAGACGAAGTCTAATGGGTTGCAATGTGCCGGAAGTATATTTGGCTGTAGATCAGCGGACAGTATACGGGCGTCAGCCACAAGCTCTGTAAAACATCATGGGTTGGGTCTTGCGAGGCTGAAGTACATTGCTTGAAAGGTGTTAGAACGACTGTTTCGGCAGATGTTCGACCTAGAATTTATCCAGCGCGGATTGTCCGATGAGGTGGTTAACTCGCGTGATGATCAACGAGCTGAGCGTATTGTAGAGCCCATTGTTCCTCTAAAGAATGGTGGATATGAGATTGGCTTGCCGTGGTGTTTTGACAGTGTAGACCTTCCTGATAACCAATGGGTCGCTCAAAAATGTTCGAATTTACTACGTAGGAGACTGTGCCACAATACTGAATTTACACGTAAATATAAAGAGATCATTGAGGCACTTGTGACCAAAGGTTATTATCAGAAGTTGACATGAGTGAGACTAAGACCCTTCGCCCGTGTTACCTACCCCACCACCCGGTGTTGGCTCCAAACAAAACTAGGAAGGTGCGGATATATTCTTCCGCGCGGTGAAGTATAAAGACACCTCTTTGAACATAGCCTCGCTGTGAGGGCCAGTATTGACGAACAACCTAATGGGTGTGTTGTTGTTGTTGATAGCATTGTCCTCAAACAAACACGAAATGTTTTTGCAGGTAAAGGTTCTTGAAAGAAACCGATGGGCGTTTTGCTTCCTTCGGTGGAGTGGTGGCTCAATGTCCGGCTCATCGGACACGTACAAGACTATGGTCCACCCTTTCGGGGATACGTCTTCGCCCTATCGCGTGTCATATCCACTCTGGTAGACTGCAGCCGATAATGGGCATCAATTTGGCAAACTGGTCAGCCAAATTCTGCACGAGACTCACTATTTCGACGATTGCTCGGTATTAGCGGAAACGCCTGATTCACCCGCCGTTAGATATATTGACGACCAAAAGGACATTTGTGTCAGCGACATTGGGCCTAGGTGGTCACACTCACCAGAAGGTTCTTGGGGTCCAGTGGCACGTATTGGAGGACCGTTTCGGGTTTCACCTATCCTTACCGAAAAATCCATTCACTCGGAGAGGCTTGTTAGCTCATATTGCGACAGTGTACGATCGATTGTGGTTGGTTGTTCCGCTTGTTCTTCTCGGTCGGAAGTTACTCCAGTGTTTGTGTGGCACGAATGTCAGAGGGATAAACATTTAGACGGAAAGTGTCGAGATGAGTAAGAAGGGTGGTCATGGGGCGTAGCGACGACAGACTTAGTTATTGTAGCGTATTTTATCTGACCCCATGGGAACTTGTCAACACGTTCAGAGTTGCCGATCTTCTTTGACGCCTCCGAAGCAGGCTTTGTAGCTGTCAGCTATTTCCGAGACACTTAAGGAGGTGGCAGCATCTTTTGCTCCTTCTTGGTGATGAAATCCCGCGTTGCATCTTCAAAGCTGTTGTCTATCCCATAGTTGGAACTTACAGCCGCGGTATTGACAACTGAACCTATGAGATTTATAATAAATAAACTCAAGCCAAACTTTGACAACAGTACACTGTGGGAAGACTCCGTCATCGTGTCAGAGTACTTGAGAAACATATCTTGTCGCTGTCACATTTGTTGCCAACCGCGTTCAACGTAAATCGCGCCCATGCCCAAAGCTGCCAATGGCGACACTTTCCGTCCGAATTGAACCCGGTGGGCATAGCTTTGAGAGGAACCTGTGATGCTTATTCTCAGGGAATTCACACGTGGGTAGATTGTCCGGCCTTCCTGTAAGGACTTGAGCATTCGTAACCACTGGACAAGCCACCGAAGCAGATTCAAGCTGGGAAACTCGAAATAAGTAAGGTGCTGTTGATAGTCGGCCTTAGTGTCGTGCAATGGTACGTAGTGCTTGTTTCACGTTACTCACACTGGTACACCCTACTCCTTGTGGTATCGTGATCGATACGTTCCAGTAATTATTTTACTTATATCACAGTGCCCCATTAAGTTAGACCTTTTGGGTAGGTTAGAATTGGACGTGACCTGTAAATCACTTATTCCACTGGAGCAGCAAGGCGCCTTTAGTGAGGGTTATTCAGAACGTCCCAATTGGCGACGGAGTAGGTTTCCCCTTTGTGTGTCTCGAAGGAAGGGTTTCAAGTGGGCTGTTTAGTGGTACTCAACTACTAACACTGCCGCCCGGTAGGACTGTTACGGATATAGTTATCACGTACCATCACGAGATTGAGGTTCACGTGGGTGCTAGTCACGCTTTACCGAAGACACGGCTACTGTGCTCCGCGTTGCGCTAAAATGTAAGAGATAGAAAATGTTGTCGGCAAAGCCGTGCCAACAAGTGATTTTCTTGCTTCCTGCTGAGCGCACAATACCCGGTGATGTCCCAGTTACAGCCTGAGGCGTGGAGTATTTTAGACATTCAAAGGTTCGAACTGGGAGAAGTCTTTGTAAAAGATATGGTTGACTCTTCGCCCGTTTATGGGCAAGAGCTACACATTTGGAAGTAGCACAGTTGATGTCGAGCGGACTTCTTTTTGATGGCTTTAATGAGATTTATTGGACGTCGAGGTGTGCCGGAATTTATGTATGGCGATAACAGATCCAACTTTGTGAACGCGGAATTGGAGCTGAGGGGCAACTTACTTGACTTCGACCAAGACCAACTCCATCGGACTCTGGTGGTCCGTGACATCGATTGGCACGTTGATCTTTCTGCTGCTAGCCGTTGGGATGGAGCATGGTTGCACACAAATTGCACAGTTCTGCGGGTCATGTATGCCGTTATAAGGGAACAGATGGTTTAGGACGAGGCTCTCTACACTAACTTATTTGATTCAGAGAGAATCCTGAATTGCAGACCTTTGTTTCCCGTCTATGAGGATCCGGACTGCTAGAAAGGTAAACAAAAGAGTAGAAGCAGGCTCAAAACCTGGCCAGTGTGTCTTGGGAACGCCGAATAAGAGGGTGCGTACCCTCCACCCAGGCGTGTCAAAAGTCGACAAAGGGTGGACAAGGCGTGAAGGTTGGTGACCTTGTTCTACCGATTGCAGATCTTCGGCCGCTGGGCTCAAGGCCCGAGGCGGTGGAAAACATACTAGTGGAGGGTGTCGACAATCACGTACGCAGGGTATACTTGAGAACAGACAATGGTATGATCAAGAGAGACTTATGATCCCTATTGTTCTTCGAAGGAGCAGAAGTTAGCAGCGTCGTCATCCAGTATGGATGAGGTATAAGGGCACCAGTCCAAGATGCATACTTAACCCGCAGCTACAGGAGTTTTGCCGAACCACACTGGTATTGGGGGCCGGTATGAAAGTAACGCGCACTGAGAAACGCATCAAGCTATTGAAGCACGGAGCGAACTGTTCTCATCCTCTGGACGGATATTACAAAGTGGTTATGTTGACCAGAACAAAAGTATGTGAAGAAACAAAATCCTCACAGATTTAGAGGTGAATGCGACTATCAAAAACATCATTTATTACATTCTCTACAAATGGACTAACTGATGAGTCATCAGGAACAGTGAAAGCGTTTGCTATGTACACTTGGGTTCGCGGATGAAGAAGGTGGCAATGAGTTACTTCCGGGCATGCTACAGCAGGCGCACATGGAATCGTGCGTACAAAACAGGCAAACGGAAACTCACGGTTGTGGCCGTGATCCTTAGAAAAGCCGCGTGATCTAAGGTTACTACTAAGGTACATGAAATTTTCCCCAGTTTTTTTAACGCTGGACCTCCCTTGGATAAAGCGACGAAAGGGCGCCAGCATAAAGTTAGAGTAGACGGCTAGAATGAGCGGTATATAAGCCTTCCGTACTGTTACGCAGTGGACCTACTGCAGCTGATTCATCTCCACATTACAATACTAACAAGGTACCGATCGCCTTTTGTTGGTGAAGTTTCTTGCTGCCTTACAGATCATCAACGATGAGTGTGCGCTCAGTGGGAAGCGTACACGTTCAGAGACATCAAAGTCAGACCTTAGGATACTTTCATGATCAAAGTTTTATCGCATGATGGTTATGCATCTCGCTTCCGCGCATTCGTGTCTGTTCAACCAAGTGCACCCAGATATATTCTGTTGTAGAAAACGGTGATAATTAATGATGATGAATGTATATTTGGTAAGTGTTAAGTATATGAAGGCCATCCGGTCAAGCACCAGAGTCCCCTCAACTCACCCCGGAGATGGTTACAACCGCCGCACGGCTTTGACGGGGGGTTGAATTTTGCAGCATCCTTGCCTACCCTGCGACGTAACATGTGGAACTGACTACCGCGGCCAACTGGAGTGAGCGTGGAAAAGCGGACCGAACATTTGAGGTGAATTAAACTGCTAGACATAATCGGGTATTTGCAAGCAGACTATGAGGTACGGATGGCATGCCAAGCGCTTGAATGAAGGCAAGCAGTAAAAACCGTTAGGCTGGAGACGTAGAACTTTAACAAAGCCGACATTTAAAAGTGTCAGGGAGTTGGGGTGTTCCGTCCATTCCCGATGTCATCAACTGCATCAACTGCCACACTGGATTCAGAATGTTGAGTCCTCACCATTCAAGTCCTCACGTCCATATTCCGGGCAATAATGGTCGTCCATGGCGGTAAAGTGTTCTCGGTGGGCAACGTGCTTTCCCTTTATCGTGACAAACTGTGAAGGCGAATTGCTGCTAACATGGCGTGATCGGAAGCTGCTTGTGAACTCCGTATCGCGCATCCTTACTGGATGCTTTGCAAAACTCAATGCAGGGGACATCTGTAGTGCTAGATCCTGAGTTCGTACGCCCAGAGTTTCCCCA
>QNGE01007249.1:0-24369 GCA_008508345.1 Paragonimus westermani | reverse complement strand
GGAGGAGGATGACGAGAGGACGGGAGAATTGCTCAATCTATTCAAATCCCGTATCTGCATATATTTCCCTTGTTTCCGATTTCTACACTATTCCAAATTTTCACTTGACACAGATACTTCAATTCTATCTATCATTCTGATCACTGGATTTACATCTCTTGAATTCTTAACGTTTATTCTTTTGCTAGCATATTAAGCTGGGTTTTTCCCATAAGGCAAACAAATTCGGGGGATGTATTTTTGACTAAGTAGAACTATCTCAGCTTAAGCAATACAGCTGATAAACGTGAATGATTTTAGTGTCTATACGCTCCGACCAGTAAGCTGCTTTATTGAGCATTCTTTCGGCTCAGGGTCTGGACATGTGTTGCGTTGGACTTACTCTTAGGCCGCGTTACACGCCAGCGGTTCTTTATCAGACTCTCTGGCCGCTACATAGCTCAGTCTCATTCACACTGAACTCTGAGGTACAGCAACGTTTACTTGACTGGATCCCGCCGGGTGGTTGTCTTTATGCCGTCCGGCCTAGTAATCCAATCAGTATATGTCTACACACTAGGAAGGTATTTTTTGTCACGTATGCGCGCACTCCGTAATACAGACTGGCAGGACTGCTTCCTCCGGTATCCTTATTGACTTTCTGAGGCAGACCACTCATCCGGGCACCATATGAACCAGTGTTCTCACGAGTTTGAAAAACGTGGTGAAGCTGAAGCTTCCTTTACCTTACAGAGAAAACCGAAAAAACGTTTTTCTTCTGAGGTTCTATGAAATATGAGAAGATATGGCGGACACCTCGTTTCGTTTTCATCGGCGCACCTTCGGGGTTGCCGTGCGAAAATCAGTTAATGCTGGTAGAAGCCTAGTTAATGCGTTGATCTTTCGTGAAACAGGTTCGGTGGGTGAGTAAAACTGTTATACTCCCGAAGGACAACTATCTGGACTTCGTGACCATTTTTTTCAGAGTGACAGTACTAGATTCGAAATTTCGAACCCAAAAGTGAATCAGAATTTGTCAGCTGCAACACCGGTTTATGGCTGGGAAAAGAACCCGATTGATTGTGAACAACAACTTGATAGCTACTTTTAATAGATTATCAGCTATTGATTGTGATCTTACCGCCAACAGACCGATTTTCCTCTAAAAGTGAAGGGAAACGAACCTCGCTGCATGACGGCTAACCCGCCAAATAGTCATCACTAAAGACAGCTGTTCTGGCCGATGCCTAATTGTAATACAGGCATGACGTAAAAGGCAAGCCCTAGCCAGGAAAACGGAACGCAAAAGAATGGGGCCTAACTACTAACATCAACCATGTCTATACTCAGACATCCAAAATCAAGGTCTTTACACCTTTGCAAACAGACAGAAACAAATAAATGAAAGTAGGGCGTCATCAGCAGGATAGCTTCCCTATGGCTTTCATTCCCCCGTGTGATTAAGCCTACGTAATTCGCAAACATTTCAACTAAACAACAGCGACAACCTTCACGCTATTGAGTTCGTTGAGTTGTCATCTCATCTAATGCCTCTAATCACTGACTCTGTAAATCGCTTGGTCCACTGCCCGTGAGACGAACCCCACCCACGATGGCCAACCCCTTCATGAACGACTTCATTTCTCTGCAGCGGGTCATCTGTCCGTCTTGCACCTCGTGCCAGTTGCACCCGGCATTGATAAAGAATATTCAATGTGGCAGTCGACTAACTGTCGTCCATAATACATGGGTTAACCGTATATTCGTATAATACTTGAAGATTGAACAAGGGAACTCGCTTTGTACTCACTACCAAGTGCCTGTTTCCCTAAATGATTAAATTTCACAGACCTGCGGTAGAAAAGCTCTCCCAGTTGCCTTATCTGCGCGACCCTTAAGCTCCAGGCAGATGCCTTAGATTGACGAATATCGCCATACTGTTGGAGATATGTTTCGTTTCATTTCCCCTGCCTCCAATTCTGCTGATGTGACTTCCTAAGTATGCAAATCAATCAGCGATCTCCAGAGCGCGAATTAGCGTCTACATCGCTTGAAATGCTTAAAAACTGTCAAACAGCATCTTCTCACTATACTCAAGACCAGTCAGTTTTCATCCAACGGGAAAGTTCACAGTGGCGTTTTGTGAATGTTACAGCCAGTCCTCCATGAGTTCGCTTATGATCAGGTCAAGCAAACATTGTAAGAATAGGCACTCTTGATGTACGCCGCTCGTGATGCTGAAGCTATCTGACAGTTCATCATAGAGCTTATCTCGAGCTGAGGTGTGAGAATAATGCGCTGACAGTATGCCTAAGCCCTTGATCCCTACACCTCCGCGTTCAAACGAACCTGAAAGTTTAGACCTATCTACTGAATCGAATGCATCTTTGTGGTCGAGAGAAATGATAACTTTTGGCCTGCGATACATATGACGCTGCTCAGTGCATCCTTGTTCCGGACGAAACCTTGTATGCTTTCCCCCGATATCTGTCTTGTGTGCTGCATTGAGTCGACGACGTATAGCGGAACGAAAGACCCTAGTGAGTACTACGATCAAGCTGCTTTCGCTGTGGATTCCGCGAGAGCTCCTGGTCATTTTTTTAAATATGAAGATCATCTTTGAGTGGCCGTAGTAGAATGGAATGTATTCTGTCGTCCACATACATTAAAACCATTCAGCCAAGACTTCCACTAACGCCTTCCATCTTTTTAGAAAAGTGCTGACACAAGGTCATCCGGGCCAGCAGCCGTGTCACGGCTGAGGACTAAAACGCGGTTACGGACCTCACTTTTGGTGCATGCTGCTAAAACTACCCACCAGGATACTACATTGTAAATCTGTGATGGTAACACAGTAAAAAGGGGCAGCTCAGTTGACCCTCAAAGTGTGCCAGTTGTTCTGCTCTGTTAAACTCTGTCATTCGTTTGGGAACAGCCATCTTGATTCGGATCTTGCGGTTACTCTTATATCTTTCGCCTTGTCATCTCCTCAGAGATGATACGCTCTGCCGTGCAACCATGAGGAACAAAACAAATCTGTCCATACGTAAAAAAGCAGTGTCTTCATTTTGGCCCCGTTGTTTGCGCTTCTGATTGCTGGATTGTTTGAACCAGCGGAGACGGACAGTAATATTCACGACAGTTCCAGCTAGCAGTAGACAGCCTGTCCAAGGTCACGTCTCGGATTGTCATCAAGCATTAGTTGTTTCATTAATAACGACATGTACTGTGTTTATTGTCATTGATGCCAGCTCACGTTTCGTCATTGCCCTGTTGTGTTTGCAGTTCACCAAGCCTTACCAATCTGATGTCAGCATCTGCACACTAAGGCTGGGATCCTGTTCCAACTTCTTGATATAACAGGCGCTGATGTTCACCTCAAGAGAAGGTTGTAGAACGCTGACAAAGACAAAAAGATTAGTCCTATTTTCCACCATGCAGCTGAGCTCTTTGTTTGCATCCAAGGTTTACGATGCTGGCCGTGGAAATCTAATTGACTCGGTGTTATGTTGAGTAAGGATGGTTATTCTCCAAATATAGTTCCTAGGGTTGTCACGAGTTTGATCAGCATTCCATCGCAAGCGCTCCTCGGTTGAATGGAGTCATATTTACTATGTTCGCGCCTACCCAGCTTTCGAAAGATGGACTTGACCTTTCAAACATCGTCATACGTGCAAAGTTCGACAGTGAAGACGTTCCCTCGTTTGTACCACTGTTTGAATGTAACTTCGAAAATATGATCGCATACCTACTTGGTAATGTTTTTGATGCTGCTGATGGGGTCACTTTGCTTGCCGTACCAGATGGCGAGCGGAGTTGTCATGTCATCGCCTTTAACACTTCGAGCTGTGCTTATTGTCCCTGCGTGATATCACTGATTTTGTCTGTGAGTAATGTCATTTTGGGTTCTCAGTTTCAACCACCTATTAACTCCCTTTCCACGTGTCGGTAGTCAGTAATTGTCTGCCTTGTTTTAGTTTACTCTACTCTTAACATCATCAATATCCACTACGGTTTTATGTTTGCTGATGATATTGGTTACAAATCAACCAGGGGGACATCTATTGCCCTATGGCTCAGCTGGTCACGTGCGGGTGGTATATCTCCCGGAGTGCCCACAGTGACTAGACTTTGGATCTGGCTAGTATCGAATACCTTAAACTTTATGGTGATACCATTGTTGTCTTCCGTACTTGCCAACGCGGGTGCACTTCAACCTCCATACACCGACCGCTCCATCGGCGACCATTTTAACTTGATCTGAAATGTTTTGCATCATCACCTGATCCCTACAGTGGCCACCATACCTTGGCATCAATAATCTCATGATGACTACCGGTTGATGGCATATGCGATCAGGATTCCGGTTAACAGACCGAAACAACACGTGTTATTTTGCTTAACCCACATCAGAATTTGTTTCTGTGGCGTAAGTGGTATTCGTGGGGTCTCGGAACGACCCCGACCACATGATATTGTTACCAAGCCTATCCGTGAAAGTTTTGTGATCAGGTCATAAAATGCGCCTGCTCATCTGCGAACCAGTGTGAGGGAACGAATGCTTCTTAAGTTGCACTCTACTTGCGCGACGAATCTGAAAGACATTAAACTGACGGATGCTGTGAAATGGCTGAACGCCATGACCCTTTCCAATATTTCCGTGGAGTTAGCAAGATCGTTATCCGACAGCGTAGTAATATACAAAACTCACGATTTGCGCGTAACTGCTTGCGACCAAGATGTTGACGACTAATGAAGTTCCTGTGTCCAAGGAGCTCTAATGATCCTCAAACCATGACGATGTGTTTCTCAGGTCATGAGTAACAAGTTACTTGGCTGAGTGATAATTATCTAAAGCACACTGTGCCCGTTTCATATTCGCTCCTTCGAGGAAGATCTAGCGAAATGCCCCCTTGGGTCGGAATGCAATAAATTTCCGATGAGCAGCAATTGGCTCCCAAACTTTCTGAAAGGTTACAGCGTTCCTTCCAAAAGATGGACAAGTGCGTACGCAGCCTTTGTAACATTCGTTTTCACTCGTAAGTAGGGTGATACCAGGTAGATGACGTTTTCGATTTGAGGAAAATTCCACCGGTTAGTCCCATGTTTCCTAAACAAAACCTTGCGGTGGCGGTGGTGCATTGTCAAGGTGGAATGTTTTGCATAGAACGAATCATAATTATACTAGCCTGCATAATAGACGATGAGAAGCTGATATGTTCGTACTAGGAAAAAGCAAGAACTCAAGCAGTTTCAAAAATATCAAAGGCTGTCCCCTCCCATCAGATGATGTTGAATGCTAAGATACTGCCTCCAAATTTAAAAAAATACTAATTTTGTTTACCAGCTATTTTGCTCACACACGACTCCGTCTGACCCACAAAAATATTGTTTTTCTCAAGTGTGAAGTTGGTTGTGCGCTCTTTGGATTCAGGTTTCTTCCGGTGTGTTAGGCTGAAATGATTCGTCACGTGTCTGTGATGGATCCGATGACATCAGCCAATGACACATCTGTGCAGGTGAGCCTACCGAATCATTTGCTCCACATCGTCACTTAAAGTAAAATTGTCTGTTGCATTCTGGTGGCTGGCGATGGCACGGGGTGACGTTTTAGTCTTCGCCATCAGGCCATGTTGTTAACACTAGTTTCCCATCGAAAACAGCATAGCCGTCTGACCGAGCTTCGGCGATAACAGAAGCATCTCCGATAAAAGTTTCGTTGTACTTCTTAAGCCATTAGGTTCGGAGCTGCAGATATTCCTAAACTTTACTACGGTTTCCTTTTTTATAATTACACTGTGGAACGCATCAGTGACCATGTGGAATATACAGACAAAAAACACGTCGAGGCAAAAACGAATGCAAAAGAAGCTATGTTAATCTCTGTTCATCTTCGACTAATGGCTTTAAAGAATAATCCGATGTTGTTCCTCATTGATCAACTTTCCTAGACGGACTTGTAGTAATCCATCTATGTGATATTTGCAACTGATTTTCTTTTCATCTTCCTGAAATAGCATGGTTGACGTATTTTGCAGCTATCTGTCGAACCTCCTCATAACGGGCGTCTCTCTGAGACGACTACTTCCCGGTCTAGATGTGTGGTCAATATTGATTCTTTTTCACGTGGTATCAGTTGTAGTACGATGCCGTAAAGTGGTCCTATCTAGGTTTTGGATTTTGTTATCCTTTGGTGCGGCGCAGCCAAACTTATTACTCGCGCTGATAGTATGCAAAAGAAAATAATTATTGGCGTTATCACTATACATAATTGATTCTGATGAAGGTTCAAGTGGACCCGGGGAGCTCTTACAACATTATTTGTTATTAACAATTGGTATGTTCGTCCATACTATGTGGCAGTCCATACATTTCACTGTGATCCTGTATGTCTCTATGTGCGTTCAGTTGCGACTTTTGTTCTCACATAACCTACCTTTCACGGTTTCTTGTGAATCTTGCGGTGAATTAGAGAAATAACAAGGGGCCACTGGCGTGCTACTCAGTTTTATGGCGCGACAGCGTATTATTCTCCTGCCTCCCTCCTTTGTTACCTTTGTGTATATGCAAGTGATTTCTTCAAGGCAAATCATATTTAATGCGTTTTAATGCACTGTTGTTATCGTCACATCCCTGTTATTTTAGGGATTATGTTCGCATATCTGAAGACTTCAGCGGCATTTGGAAGGCTACCTGTCAAAATGGTGGCTTATTCCTCATAAGTGTGAGTGCGCTTTTGACTGCTGAAAGGTAGAATCCATTCTAACATCGATTCTGTGTGAGAACGTTGTGAACTGTTTAATAAAGCAAGATAAGTGGGAAGAAAAACCCGTTTTTAGTACCGTTTTGTCTTCGTTAGTGTCAGTAGTCGCTTGGAAAGTGTTTGGAAAGCTAAACCTGTTAGGAGATGGATCTAACGAAGCTCCCGGGGTACCTCACGCCGTATCGATCGATCGGCCCAGTTCAGATGGTATGGTCGTGGGATTTGATATGGCTCCACTCAGCCAATCAGATTGCAGCCCTGCTCTCAAACGCTTGTGCGCTGTCTGGACTGTGTTTTCTCGCGTTGCTTTCCGATGCCCCCTGTAACGTGAATTGTTCTGACGCCGACTGTCACATATGACTTTCATTTGATTCGCTCTGTATCTGACTGCTATGTATGGATCGTATTGTTTGATTTGCGTCGCTTCTTGTCGGCCATGTATGGTAATGTTTTCGTCCTATTAATTTAGAGATTCTATGGCCTGATTTCGACTCGTTCTGCCTATTGAACCATGTTACCGCGTTTCTTGTCTTTATCGGTTTTGAGTCAAATGGTTGAGCACGTAACCCAAGAAACGGTCTAGTAAAACCTGAGTTTCAAGATCGCTGGAGCAGTTTACTGAACATCATGGTGTACAACATTTCCTTCTGAACTAGTCCTTTTAACTGTGGATTATGAGATTACAGCCGTCATCTTGCAGTACACTCATCGGTGTAATACTGTTTAAAATAAAGCATACGAACTGTCGGCAAAGTGATGCTTGGTCCATCAGATTCGCGCTGCAGGTTATCTGATAAACTATGCATCACGTTGATTTTGTTAGCCGGGTTGTTGAACATAAGATAATTGGGGCGTTCAACCACCTCTAATCACTACGTCAGATTCAATCAATTCTGCGGGCACACATGCGGCAGATAATTACGCGGACGGAAAGAGCGCGTGGTTGTTGCTAGCAGCCGAGGAAGCCGTGTTCACTTCATTGACACAGTAACAGGACGCGGCTTATTGACGCATTCTGTCAAATACAGCGTGTCAGTGGTGGATATAAACAAGGCTGGATAAATTCGCGGATCAGGAGAAAATGGAGCGGTAGTAGTTTACCATATTATTGACTCGTGTCCTTTATTTGAGTATTAATTATCCGGCGATATAATATTTGTCTCGTAGTAGGTTTGCTGTGTTATGAGCCTGGGTGACGCGCTTCAATGTTTGTCTGGACATACAGTACCTGCACATGTGTTGGGTCCGTTGCGTAGTCCACGGAACTCTGCACAAATCATTAGAAAAATGCGCAAAAAGCTTAAACTGATGATAACTGGTAGTTCGATCCTTCCAGAGGTACCACTCAGAAAATACCAGAGATGAAACGAGCAGGTGATGTGGACTCGATAATTGGTTTCCGTTGTGATTTATTTAACTGGTTCATTATAACCCATAGTTTGTACATTCTCATATATTGTTAACCACTTCCCATGTTCGCTATCGTTTCAACCAACCATATACTTGACACGCGGGTGATTATAGTTAATGTCGCCAATCGCAATATTCTGTTGGAACAATAAGAAACAGACTTCTGCGCTACTTACATGAGGTGGTTGTTTTGCCCGATTTGCACAGGAGACTTGTAATGGTTTGTAATCTGCCCAGGAGATCATTTGCTCACTCTTAAAAATCGCAATCAATCGATTGGTCGATGTGTTTAACCCTGCCTTTAATTGTCACGGCGGCCACCGGGGAGTTACTGAGATGGCTACTGTCCGAAAACCCAGAAAACAGTCTGACTGGCTTCTGGGGCGACGACGGTGACTACAACCGAAAACTGTACTAGTCTAAGTGGATTACATATATACTCAAAGACGGACAACCAGTTTGTCAGAGGTACCATCCGTACACGTCCAGTGTTGTACAAGCACATTCACACGCTCAGTGCTCGCCGCATAAGTCCAGAACATGGCGTGCTCAGTTGGGGCGATGCTAGTCCGATTCTCTATCAGCCTCGCAAGTGAGTACGAATGTCTGCTCTCTCTGCCTAACGGATCCATGTCCTCTCATTTTCAGCGAGCAAACCAACCCATGTTCAGTCTTGTTCGCCGATGGAAGTCGTAGATATTCCTCAGGACATGTTACGTTTTTACTGCAGCATTTTTAGCCAAGAAAAGCATTGTAACTTTTTCGTGTGGGCTCTTGCATTTAACGAGGACAAAACAGCGAAGGAAACCTTTCGTGCGGTTCACCCTTTGATGTTCACACTGAGTTTGTTTACACACGTTTGTCGTCAGTTATATTCGGAGGACAGGCCGCTAGAGAACGTATGATGAGCCGTTTGTCACTGACGGTTAGTCGCTACTTGCAGAACTACATGTGTACATCGAGCGATTTAAATATTTACCATTTAATGGGGCGCTATTGAATCCTGTGTTGCAAACTCAGATCACGACGTGTTTTTAGGTCGGCCTTTTGGCTACACATGTCTGTTAACCATATCCACGATCGATAGCAGACTTATCTTAGTTGATAACAGGACACTAGGAGTTCATAACTGTGCTTAGTTGCCGTATGTTCACGGGAGAAACCCAAGTTAATAGGTGTAGAGGTGGGAAAGGATGATAGCTGTTTCGTAAAGCTTGTCTACCCTTTCCTAACTTGTATCTGCGCTTACACGTTAAAGACGAACAAGCCAGGATGAAACTTCGTCTGTGGGGCGGCTTTTTCGTTGATTTCGGCGTTCTGTTGCACCAGTTCTTCCTACTTAGCAGACGATTCAGTCAAACACCGACAAGAGCCACGCCGGCGAACCCGATTAGTAGCAATTTCCCCCCAACTTCTCAGTCCACAGTTTTTGCTAGTCACAATGCTTTTTAACCTGGAGACAAACTCAGTCTGCAGTGACTCACTCGGTTTAGTGGTATTTCAAGCGAATCGATATTCTGCTGGACTCGAAACCCAATGCAGTAAAGTTAGATCTACCTATCGGACCACGTGTCAGTGGAATTTATGTTCGGCCAAGCGTCGCCACACATTTCCCTTTCTTAGGTTTAAGGGCCATCTTTCAATCAATTTAACCCATTGCTGAAGTTACAGAGTAACTTTAGCGGTGAAAATACTAGCAATCTTTGAAATCGAATGATTATGGTTTGAATGAATTCGCCAAACTACTGCCCTGTATATGTGCCACTAAATTGACAGGTTTTCTCAAGACATGAACTAGTGCAGCCCCTGTCTTTGTTGTCTCAGTTTTTTGATGTATGTTGCACTGAAAATGTGAGTAGCTCAGAGCTGCGCTTTATTTGTTCTATTTCGTCAGTTCAGGATGGACTACCATGTCCATGGCACAGTAATTTCAATCGATTTCAGAGGAAGGAATACTCAAAATGAAAGCTTATCCCATTGGCTGAAAACGGTCAATTCATTGGCTGAGAATCGGTGTTTGAAGCCCGCGTTAGTTTTCGTAAGCAGTCATAGGTATTGTGTCTCCCGTTCTTCCGAACCAATTGAAAGACGCTTAAAACCACGAATACACTTGACTTATATAGTGAGCTGATTTACAAAACAGCGGAACGATGCATAAAGCCACGATATCAGTGTTCATTGATCACCTGGTCGGTCCGTACAATATTTATACTCGGAATTCTTCTAGAGCACTCATAATTTTCCTCTCGACAGTTAACAATTGCCGTCTCGGATTTCTGTCACTGAACCTCTGGGGTGTTTCACTTACTCTCTGGTTGGTGGTTATGGACCGGTCACGTTCTGTGTCCCGTTAAACGTGTTTACTTGGCTCGTTTTCGTCAAAGATCAAGTAAAACCCTCGTTCTGCTCAGCATTAGACAGTCAGATAAATGCACGTTCTTTCCATATATATCTGTATGCGTCCTGGAAATCACCTCAAAGAGTAAACTTTTACTATACAGAATAGCGCTCTTTCGAGAGCTTTCCCAATGAAGCGGTACAGTTCGAACAGGCAAAACTCCTTCCCGACAGCGTCTGTCCCTTCATAGTACGGTTTTTGAAACCAAAACGCTGCAGTGACAGCTGGCTCTTTTCAAAACTGCTTATTTGCTGGTCAGGTGCACAAATTACCGTAACCCGATGGCAACCGTGCCCAATTACTATTCGTGGTCGTGAGTTCGAACCTAGTTGCTGTGTCTGTTCCTGCTACCAAAGTTTAGGTAGGCTGGCCGTATCTAGTCCACATATGAATCTGTGCCGAATACTGTGCGGCGTAAAAGTTGAACAGCTTACCAATTAACGCGGCCATTGACCTCCATATGATGGAGTATCCGCAATCTGCCGTCTGGAGAAGGGTCCGATGGCAAGGAACTAGCTGTCGCAATTACGCTAAACGAGGGTATAGATATGAATGATGTTGTTGGTTAGGTTGTAAACAGTCAGATCAGCTTAACCGTTGGTTGACAGTACCACGCGGTGTTATTATTTGTTGCAACCTGTAGCTCAAGGCGTGTTGATTTTATAGAGATGCCGTTTCAACCTTTTTTCATTACTAATCTTTTCTTTTCCATTCTCACAATCGATGATGATTCAAGTCAAATAGATCACTAAAATCACAGGAGTGGTGCGAATCACAGTCTACTGGAGGAGGGTAAGATTGTTGAATGCGTGAGAATATCGCACGTGCCAGCCAGGAGACGCGTTCGCACACGTGAAATGGCTCGCGTTTGCTCAACATCTGCTCGGTATTGCTGTCACGCCCTAAGGAAAGTTTGCGTAAGTTCTCTTCGTCTTTTTGTGTCTACTCTGTCACCTGTTGTCAAGCCGGTTACGCTGGGAGAACCACGAGACAGCTGTTGAAAAGGGCTTGTGAAAACTTTCTGAAGTGGCTTCCCAGCTGTTCGAGAAAGCTCGCTTCCTGTACGATCGGCTTTCACTTGATTGACACTGGCCATCAAATAAATCCGGATAGAGCTTTCCGAGTCATCTACAAGGTCCGTCAAGGCCACCCTAGAGTTGTCAGAGTGCAAATTATCAACGGTCGGGGCTATTGCCCTCGGACTCCACAACCCCTGTCTTTGTACCAAAAACAGTTCGTACAAACCCTCCACCTCTTGTGGCCAGTTATTCCACAGCCAATCGAAACTCGAGCAAACATGAGCCATTTGACGTCGACGAACGCCTGTTTCCTGGCAGACACGCATGACACTCTCATACGTTCAACAGCGCTTCCGCCCTCCCCCAGTAGACTGGTCCGCACGATTTCCATGATTTTCATGATCTAGTTGATGTGTTATAATTCTCATGTATAACTCGCACTTACCCTGTGTAATCAAAAAAGCCGGATGAGAATAACCGGAGGCAGCTGTTTGCGTCGGTATGTTTAGTGTATTTTTCGTTGCTTCGGAACACTGCGAGTGTTCTGGATAACTCGTTTGTTATCTATTCCATTGATCACTTGTCGTTTAATCTGGCCAATTATTTCACAATCTGTATCTCAACCTATTATTTCCGCCTACGATCTCACTGGTTGGATAAACTCGATCAACCCCATGATCGATTTGTAGCGGTTCTGATCACATGACCACTGCGCAACCGAATTTGATAGAGGTCATGGGATATCGTTCGAAAGACTTATCCCCTACTTTACATAATGAGTGTCCGTTAAGCTAGTGAAATTTCTCCAATCCAAAATAATCATTTCAGTCCCCCCCCCCAGAACAGGCTACATTTGTTGGGATCAGCTTCTGAGCCACCCTGAGTGTCGACTCATGACACGAACCAACTCAATCAGTTTGCCCCCACTGTTTCTACGTAGAGTTTGAACGAGGAGTGTATTAGTTGGACAACGAACGCCGGGAAACAAGTTCATCGGTATCTAGACCTACTTCTCACCTTGACACACCGTTGCTAATTTCGGTTTGAATATCGCTATCATCTGCTGTCCGTGCTGACAAAATCTAAGAAACTGTGAGTACCTTTTTAGTGGTCATAATCCATCAGAAGCGCATGGCCCGTTTCATGGTTATTGCGACTCATCACGTGTGCGTACCCAGTGAACTCTGACCCATTCGGTGTTACCGTTTAGGATCTTGAGTCAGATCAAATTTCTACACATTTCCCGTTGATATTGTCGTGTGCACTGATCTGTAAACTCCGCTTGGTCTGAGGTAAACGGCAGAGTTAACTCGCAAATGGGTCGTTGACTTTAAGTTGTAAACGTTTACCATCATTTTGTTAGGGGGACGTCGTGTCATGGGTACTCTTGTGGAGCAATAGTTCAGTGCTGCTGCTACTTCTTTCCCTACTAACTTCTTTTATCAGTTGGGTGACGCTGTGGCCGCGTGGATCGTCCCCATTAAGCGTTATCTTCGAATTTTATCGAATTCATCCCTGGCTAGATTTTAGTGACACTATTACGTTTGGTAATGAGTATAGATAGAGTTCATTCGTTTGCATTCCAAGGTTTGGGTGGTTAGGCTGTTTACTACGCACCCTAACTGGTCTTTCACCGCGCCAAACATTTCATGATGGTGCGACAATCGACCGGCCTAAGTTGCTAGGTGATAAAGGGTGACCCGTTATAGAGAAATGGAGGCAGTTATCAGTAGGTTGGTCACTGTAGCTTCGTTTTGTCTTACTGGCAGGAACCTTAGTGACTCACAAATTCCGCGGCTGGATACGCTAGGACGAATGGCGTCCAATCGGGCTAAGTGTAGTTAATCTTGCTGTTGTTTCTTTGGGTTGTCTGCAATTAATGAGGCACGGCATTGGAAACCGTAATTAAGCTGCATTTCTGCTAACACTACTTTCAATAATAGCTCGTTTGCAAATTGTACGCACCTTGCCATTAAGTCTGAGTTTAGACTCAGATGTTGTTTATTGGTTAAGTCCCCCTCTTTCATTTCCTTCCTTTTTTAGCTTGTTCTGTGTATGATTGTCGGTCACATAAGTGCTAGTGAAACCATTGCTGTTTTTTTTAATACTGAGACAGTCACTAGCGTAGATTGCGACTGATCCCTTTGTGTTTAACTTTTTTTACTCTTTATCCATATTTACTTTCTTCACAGGTTCAACCGAACAATTGTCGGCGGCCCCGACAGCTGATGAAAGACAGCAGACTTGTGGAATAAAACCACGCCTTCTACGACCCGTTCTTCCAAGAAATCGGTCTGTTCTTGATCGGTTGATTGATGCCCTAGTTGGCGACGGACCAGACAAGCGGTATGCGCTTATTTGCAGAGAATGCGCCTCCCACAACGGAATGGCCCTACAGGAAGAATTTGAATTTCTGGGTAATTAGTTTGTTTCTTGTTTCGTTGACTACTTATAACCGCGCATCGATACTCAACGGTTCCGTACGTTGTCATCTGAAACAATTTGCTTGAGTGGTTGTTACCATTTGCGAGGAAACTTTTCTCATAATAGAAATTGAGTAAACGTTGGTGATTTATCTTCACTGTTGACGGAGGCACTCTTGGTTAAGTATCTGCTCGAAGTTATTAGACTCGATTACTCCTCCATCTTGTAGACAGATGGGTTATCGGTTATCCGATTGTTCCAGAACGGATAGTGCGGTAACAGTATGTCCGTCTAGGGTCAGACAGTTAGACTCTTCTAAATATTTGACTAAGACGAGTAATAGAACATAAGATGCCTTATAAAAAGACATTCCACTCCTTTCTTCATATTTCTGTCCAAAACCAATGAAGTGATGGCATTAAGATGCGGACGTATCAGCGTGTCCGGAAATCATTTGCTTTGCTCTGTTCGCCCGTTATAGATAGCTTGTGTCAGTTTCACCTTGGTAGCGGATGTGAAACAGGCGAAATATCCTTGCACACGATTGAGTATTACTCAGGCTAATGTGGCCGAGCGTTTGTGTATGATCACTCGTTCGTGCTTATTATGAAGTCAATGGTGCAGTGGTCAACAGGGTTGCCTCATGAAAGCGTGGCCGGAGTTCTAGTCCCGGTTGTGGCAAGGATATGCGCTACTGACGAGCTCTAACAAGAGCGAAGTTCGTTTATAGTGCTCCTTTTCGAAAAGGATTTGGAGATGCGCCCAGCCATAAGTAACATTCAGTTTATGTTAATCGGAAATCCCGCACCACCTACAACTCAATTTCTGACCAGAGTGGTACTATGAATTAATTGACTAACCTTGCGGCGCATTTTGTTATGCTTTGTTCCCACTCTTGCTGTGCTCAACCGATTTGGTATGACGCATATTGTTCTTCAAGGTATGTGGTGTTAAATTGTGTTACAATGGTCACGCGCGCTGCTAAATCTGTGTTTGATAATGCAACGTAGTCCTTCATAGTGAGTATAACGATATACATCATCATGAAATTTTCGCCTAGTTGCTTAATATCCGTTCGTCTGTCGTTTTTTACCGTCATCTCTGCTTCGGGGATTATCAATGCGCTGCTGGCCTTTATCAGTTTACTCGTCGATTTCGACGTTCTTTTTTTTCATTATTCATTACAAAGTTATACTGGTTACATTATTGAATAAAACCAATCGATTTTTCCAGGTGTGACCACCCATCACGTATATTTGGCAGGCGCGCACTTAGTGGTTGTCTTGCAGCTACCTGAAAAACAGATTTCCTGTTGCCGTTGAATAATAGGTTGATGTACTGTAATCATTTATACCACTGTCAAACAAGCAACCTCCGGATAACTTAGTTGACCTGGAATCCCAGTGGTCCCCAGGGTAGACGTAGCACATAGTGGAAGTAATGGCCCACATCTTGATTCTATGCACCTTGTCGCAATTGAACCATGAGTTTGCTTTTTTCTCTCATAGCCAAGTGAGTTCAGCTTTCTGATGATAATTATTGGTTTTCACGCTTTTGCACAATTTTCCTGTTTGCATTTCTTCTCAGCTTTTCGCTGTTGCTATTGTGCACACTTCAACCCACCTCGTCGAACGCGACTCCAGACTCCAGTCCCTCCGAATATCGTTCCCACCCCGAAGCTTCGCCCCACCTCTTCTGCTGAACATCTAGCTAGCACACGTCCATCCAGCAGGGCTTCTACGCCAGACTTAGTTGTACTTCGAGAGCGGTCTCTCTCTCCGTCACCTTCTTCCTCCCCCACAACCAGAATAACAACTCGCATGTCTTTATCAAACGGTTTTCGAGAGGTTGAGGAAGGGAGCTCTGAACAGACTATCACAGAATCTTCAACTAAATCTTGAACTACCTTTTTTCTAAGTGGGGACAAATTTGCTATCAGTCCTGCTGCTATTCTGTTCGCTCTCTGTAATCTTACTACCGCACACCACCTGGCCAATCTGAATCGGGCTGTTGTTCGTCTCCCCGGTTTCCACTCTCTGTACAGTTCGCTCCCCTCTCATTTGATCCATCCCGTCTGTCTGGGTTTGATGACTATTTTGCCTATGGGTTTACGCGTTTGTCACATCAGTCTCTTGTTTCTGATCCACAGGCATTTGTGTACATGACTTGGAACCTCCAATTTACCGATTCAGCTAACCTCGCTTTGATGCTCGTTGTCAGCCTAATTTCGGTTTACCTGTTGTTGATTACAGAGGCGTTGTGTGTTTTCCTCTTCGTACCGTAGTGCGCTTTACTTACACCATATCAGAGCAAGTGCAAAGGGTGACTTTTGTTGCACACGTTTAATGATGCTTGGATTTATTTTTGAAAGGTCTTTAACTCCATCCACAGTCTGTAAGGGATTGTTGCAGCGGTTGGGAACGTGTTCACGTTTATACTTCTTCTGGCTCACATAGGTTAAACCAGTGGGGATTCAAGGCTGTTGCCCTCAACAGAGCGGCCGTTGCACCCTATGGAACTGGAATACACGACGTTGAATGTGATTTATTGGCTTGCTCTGATGGAAGCCATCGAGTTTGGACTGCGGATTTGGATATCTTTGCCGTTCGATTGTTTACCCCAGCCACTACCTGTCCCCGGCAATCCATTCTCAATTGACTGGACAAGTCATCGTGCGGCCGTTTAGCATGCATCCAATATCCGAACGTGTTTTCACGCTACGTGCCGAGTCCAGTTTTCTCTCCAATGGTTCCAGTGGTGTTTGATTCTCACTGCATGTTTATAAAGTGATGAGACTGGAGTTTCTCTTTAATCATTTATCATTATGTTGACAGCCATGCGTTTTGCATAGTTTGCGATTTTGACATCGTGATTAACGTCTCAGATACTGCGTTGGTCATACGCTTAACTCGTTCACCCAGAACTCAGAGAATGAGCTATAAAAGCTACTCTGGACTATCAGATGCCTTCCTTCCAGTTACCCATGGTATCTTTCCGATGATCGTGCTAGTATATGTTGAAAGTCGAACCCCACATTCAGCGGGCCATCGACCCTGTGATCATCGCTTGAGACGGAGTGGCTTAGATACTTTCGACTTTGTTCGGTGAACGCATTAGACAAGCCGCAACTGGGCATATCACGTGGAGGAAGTCAAACGGCGATTCAAACTGAAGTTCTTGTGCACATAAACAGTGCAAGCTAGCCGTAATGAACCCTGTCCATCCGTCCGGCGTGGTACCTGTAAACTAATAACTACATATCGATCGTTGTGCATCATCCGCAAAACCGTCATTTAATCCAGGGTTGTCTCAGGCTGTTTATCGATTCCATCGAATTTCTGTACATGCCACTGTACGCTTTGATTCTCCCATACCATGTTCCAGTCTCTAATCTACTGTCTTACGTTGAAACCGGACTTATGGCTATCCAAAATAATCCATTAGCATAGAATCATCGCGTGCCAAACCTAATTGTTTTGCACATGTTTAGCGCCGATTGCATTGACTTCATCCGTATCGTATTGTTTCGGCTAGTTTACCTTCCACTCTTGTCCATTATCACATTTTATCCATTCGGTGAGTTCCGAAATGGCTAATGCTAACGCTACAATTCGTATGCGTCTAAGTGTGGACCCGGATGAGACTGTGTCAAAAAAATCAACCACTATGACCTCTAGCTACGTTGTCATTTGACTTGATTCGCCACGCTCTTGGGGTTCCGAACATGCAATGGGGGAATGTTTGCAATATAACGTTTTATTCCATCATATAGCCTGCGTTTTATAATTAGCCACTTCTTGGAGTGTGCACAAACTATTGTACCATGCGAGGTGCATGGGTTAATTCGTCACTAGACGTGGTCAATTGTGTACTCGGGAAGATGGTTCGTTTCAATAGTAGGTCTCATTTAGTGCCTCATCACCCGATTTAGCCACCGTTTCACATAAGTGCGTTGTGCTTGCGATCATGTGATCAATCGTAGAATTCCATTAGAATTCTATCGTCAAAGTCAACCGGTACCATTGGTTTCAGTGGCTGTTGGTGAGCTTAATTGATATATGCTCGAAGACTGTGTGCTGCAAATGCTTGAAACTCTGAGCCAAACACCCAGGATAGCATATTTACAAAGTTAACTTGAGTGTTCACTATAAATTTCGAAGTTCACCGGCCATCCCTGTATTCCATTTCACTTGAAGGACTAAGCGATGAGGAACCTGCTGTCTAATACTTGTAGGAAGCAACTGTGTAAAGAATGTGGTTTCCCGCGGTGAGCACAACTAGCTGACTAAGAAACGCACAGGAATGTCACGAGCACTAGAAAGTGCTTCATTCGTACTCTTGAGAATCATTGTGTCCACCGTCAACCGAATCAATGTTTCTTTTTGGTTTCAGGGTTTACGATCCTCTTGCCACGCGTACTGCAGACGTAAGTTGCTACGCAAATTAGCCTAAACATAGTGTTCATGTTGGGTATGAGCCTACCCTAGTGTTACCTCCACCTGCTATGCTAACGTGTGTTTTTTTATCAAGCATTTCATGCTCTTTTGGATATAAGAGGACCACGATGTCCTCATTTGTCATTATCGCTCACGTAACAAGTCGGTTACTTCCTTGAACTTGTGAGAAAACAGTGACACACAGTTGTTTTCCATGATTGTTCATCAGATCATTACAATTACATATGTTCAACAAAATTAAATCGATGTCAAGATAACTATCAATGTTCCGTATAATAAGGTACAAATTTTAAACAAACAAGTTAAGCCGCTCAAGCAACTAGTCACTGGTGTTTACGATGAGTGGTTTGAATGGCTTAATCCGTTTGTTTGGAATCATGTACTCTGTTACAGAGAGCAATGGTAGTTTTCTTGATGTTGCTTTACTTCTGTTCAACAGATATAACTGTAGTGCTCTGATGAGGAATTATCGGAAATAATTGTTCCTCACCAGTACCCTCTGTTACTCAGTGAGAATTTTCGCCGTAAGCTTGTGGGAAGGTAGATCAACATCCCTGATTTTATCTTCAAAAGTAGTGACACATGAGAAACCAACGCGAATGTTACAGGCCTATTAGAGAAAAGTGAGTTGGGTATGACTCAATCTGTCAGAGGTGTGTCTGATGAAAGGGTAACTTTGGTGACTCTGAAGGAGGTATATCAGGCTTTAAAGTCTCTCTGGCAGTATGTGAAACCGCATGTCATAGATTTTGACTTGGCGCAGTCATCTGCCATAGCAATATTCCTCGTCTGTAACGGCCAGCTTCTATCTTTATTATGTTTAATTCCTATCCTGGAAGCCCATTTCTTGTAAGAGAGAACGAGTTCAAAATTCGCCTGGTCACCGTGATTTGAAAGGCAGTTTTTGTTATGCAGTAGCGCTTAGTAAAGACCAGCTTCTAAGTTTCACATATTACAATATAGCTTTGTCCGCTAAAACCTTTTGTTAATGTGGTGTTAAATCATTCTCGGTGGTAACAAAGTCACTCATTAACAAAGAACAATTGATATGTTAAACAGTAACGAGTCTGCGTCCATCAAGGTTCTCGTGTAACCTGTTTTTTGCGAGCCGTCATCATTGAAACTAAAGCAAATGACCTCCTGTTACTACACCAATTTTTCTAATCCACTAAGATGGCTAGAAGACGTACATTGCAATGAGAAAGCATTTCGACACCATTAGTGGATTAAATAGAACAATCGGTTATTTGGGTTTGGCGCATGGCAACTAAACTGAAACGGGCGAGCATTACATGGCTGCCTGTCGAGGTAGATTTGCGTTTTAGTTGCACAGCAACGGCGTTATCCGTGTCAGCTTCTTCAACCAACGTGGGTTTGGTACGTGACAGTCGATTAAGGACGTTCCGGAATAAGCTAACATCTTGCAGGTACGGTCGCGTAATAGGACCATAACGGAAGTGGTGCAGTCAACCGCGTAATCTGTTGTGATTAGGTAGTTCACGGTCGAAGAAATTCCCATTCTGTTTGGATGCCGATCCATGTTTCATCGCCTGCAATAACCATTTTAAGAGATGCTCCGCTTTTCCTTGTCGCAAGTTTCGATTCGTTTTCCCACGTGCGTCACCACATCTGGGGAACTGGCATATGACACAAGAAGTAGTGTTCCAAGAAAGAACGGTCAGAACGCTGAGGAATATTCTTGTGGGTGGGGAGTGGTGAACTACTTATTTACGGTATGGACGCAATCACCATCAGGCTTCAACCTTTAGCATCATTAGAACTGTGGTCTCCCTCTGGCGCCGATCGTAATTGAGGACTGAACACTAGCTGCTTGTAGTGGGTTTCATCGTTTTGTGACTGCGTCAGTCCTGTGTAACTGAATGTTTAGTGTGGTCGACTGATAAGAATAATCAAAGCACTTGCATCTCGCAGTGCCGTTGCTGTTTTGATGAACCGGAAAAAGTGAACTTAATGTTCCAATCTTTGTACTCTTAAACCACTAACAGTTTTTTTAGTGGCAAGCTCACCGGGAATCACTGCATCGTTTAATATCGTATGGTGCTTCGTGTTCTGCTAACGGGTCACAATAAACAGTGCACCACACTTTTGCATGAATATGGCCTCAAGTTATCTGTATTGGAAGAATACTGCTGTCTGCCAGTCGTCGCTTGGGACCAATGTTGTAGTGAAATTACAGGTCAAAATAGGCTCTGACGGTTTTTATACTTTTCGACGATTTCCACAAGCCCTTCCTCGATTAATTGATATTCATCATACTTTTTATTGACAGCAATGGCTCGTGACAAAATTTACATCGGCAGCAGAGAGGTGTTTAAACTCGAGTATGAATGACAGTTTGTTCAGTCGGTTCGGAATATTAACTCACAGTCTAGCTCATTCATCCTGGGTGGCTAAACACTTCCGAGTTCCCCAGTAGCCAGGCGCATTGGGATAACCTCTACACAGTATTTAGGATGATGTGCTTCATTAATTTTTGCGTTTCACTGGGATATTGGTGACTAGCTGTCTCAGACCAACAGTATTTATTGAGTATCACCTACGAGCGATCTTAGCTGGACATTCAGGTGTAATGATTCGATCTTGCTTATTGTGATGTAAGTAGCCGAATCGCGGATAAATTCACATCAGTGTGTAAAAATCAGTAACCTGATAATGGTTTTGAAATTCGTGCATCTACCGAACAAGTGAACCCACTGCTTGCATAGCTTGGATATCATTAACACATCAACGGAAAAAACTGCTGCTCGTTCTTGATCACTTCACATCTGTACGAGAACGACAAATAAGCAAGTACTGGATATCCATCCGTTCAATTTGACTCGCTCTTCTGTACTATGTGTTAACAGATTTTCCTCATGATCGTCTGGTAGGATTGTTTGACGGAATACAGACAATGGTTCTGTTGGGCAAGAGTTTTGAAGTGATACTTGAAGGGGACAAAAACTTTGTGAACGTGATTCGAATTAACGTGTCAGCTTCGGTTGCGACTGCTTCTGTGAACGAAATCCCAATAAGCTGCGCTCGTTGAAGCTGATGAACATTGGTTTCATTGTCCTAATGCACTTATTAGGATCGATGGGTATATATATATATGTATATTACTGTAACGAATGTAATCAAACGGTTTGAGTGTCATTTTTAAGAAATGGAGGGAGAAGAACACGTTACGAATGGTAAACGTCAAGGTATAAACCAAACAGACCAGACCAAATTGTATCGTGAACAAACGCGTGAAAATGATCACTTCAGTCACTCCGACTACATATTTCAATTAAGTCTTTGAATGGCAGGTGTGACACCCTAATGGTCCAAGTTCTTTGGATGACCACTAAGTGTGTGTTTACGAAGTCAAATGCGGTGGTGTTTGCATAGGACAAACGAGCAAGCAGTTGAAAGTATGTTGCTGGGACCAAGAGGTTCATTCTGAAGAACGCATCTCAACTTTGAAATCTGGAAAAGGATTTGGTTATCGTACTACATGCACTATCAGAGAACCGCAACGTAGGTTTTGCTCAAGCCTAGGTGATTCATGCGGGTCTGCTTTTCCATGTGAAATAATATACTCAAGTCGTCAACACTTCACACCCAACACTCATGCACCAACCGCAATCATGACAAACCTCTGCCTGCAGTGTGGCGTGGATTGGCAAATAGCACCAAATACAGGCGCTTCCTAGCTGTCATCAGCATCATTCTCTTCTCACGGATTCACCCACTCCGTTCGGACACAACGCAAGTTGACTTCACCACGGCCGACCCCAGACGACCGCTGTTCCTTTGTTAATGTAGTCTCCATTGCAGCACTCCTGAAGTAGTCTACTCGGGATGGTTGAAACACTGAGCATTATAAATCGTAATGCTGTGTTCTCACTGCATTTTGTGAAAGGCTAGTGGTATTTCAGTCTGTCATGCTTCACGCTGCTTGGAGGCCGGAGCAAGAGGGTCGTTCAAAACAATTGTAATCCTGATGGACGCAAGTTAGACTTATACTCGAAAGTGTGGAAGTTTGCGGGGTATTTTTGAGTCAAATGAGCGAAATTACTGAGTGGCTCCGGTTTTTAAAAGGTATCAGGAACTGCTAGAATTCGCCAAGTAAAGTGTTGCGCTATGGAACGTTCTAGCCAGTGTGAGTGATCTTAATGACCAAATAAAAGATGACCTAATCGAAAATAGAGTGATCATCGGCGTTTGAGGTCGAACGTGACGAGCCGACGTTTCAAGAATCAGCGATTATCACTGAAAGTCTTTCGTTAGACCTATCCTTGGGAAACCAGTGAGTGGTCTAGTGGGAAACTTAAAAAACGTTCACCGAGTCGAACGCAAATACCCTTGGTAAACGGTGTGAACATTTGTGATTTTTGCAGAGGTAAACATCCCAGGGCGTAAAAAGAATGTGCAGGCATTAGAAAGATTGAAACGAAATGTGGAAAATGAAATCGTCTTAAGCGATGTCAGTCTTCCATAGTATACACGGGCGAGGACAAATGTAACGGACAGCATGTCGTCAGTGTAGTTCACTGCAGACAAAAGCTGAAGATTTGTAATAGTTCTCGATGCTCATCCTCCGTCCGAAATCACAACCGTTTTCGCCCTTGTTTGGACACATTAGGAAGGGGTAATCTGAATGGGGTGTCCAACCGGCTACCTTTCACATTATAAGACAATGCTTTCATGCGCTCCGCCACCAGTTCTGTGAGCATCGCTTGTAACGGCGGAGTTTGTAAGTAATTCTAGTTTAGCACTTTTTTACTTACCAACTCCCCTGTCACGAGCAAAGTTGTTTTATGCGGAATTTTTGGTAGGCAGTGACAGATATTAATGTCGCCTCGACATTTTAGCATCAGTTTGTGTGACCCCTTGGAAATACTTATCTACTGTTGTTGTAACTACAGCAAATATCAGGCTTTCCTTTTGGAAATGTGCTTAGCTAAATATTGTTGAAGGAGCCCATTCAACACTGATTAATCCGAGAAGCAAAAAGCGTACGTGACTGACCTATTCCTGATGGAAGGCAATCCGAAGCTTATCCTCAGAATCGATGCAAACAGAGGTGAGTTGTTTAGTAATAATCCAAATCGCTTCCTTTATATGTCTGATGTATCCGTTATTTTCGAATATTGCGGTGCAACTTTTCCTCAGACTTCGGGTTGGATGCCAGAAACCATCAGTTTGTTAGTGGTCTCAGCTGTTGTATCGACTGCATTGCCGCTCCGAGGAGTGCTCTACGTTGCACGTTCTAGTGAACGATAGGTCATCTGCTGAAATCTGGCGTTCTCACTGCCATACACCATAAGATGGATTGTATGAAGTTCTTACAACTTTGAAAATGTCAGATAACTTTCACGTAAATATTAGTGTCACGGTGGTGAATGCCGCATTACGGCCTAACTAGTGTAGGCTATTTACACAGCTTGGAAGTTTCCGAAGTTGAACAAACCTTATGTGTTTTTTTTCCAGGTTTGATTCGTCGTCATTAGTTTATATGATGGAATCAGAGGCAGACTGGAGTTATATGCTGATTGTCGTATCTGGTGTTTACGCCTTCCGTTTGGATAAAAACTGTAATGACATTCAGTAGAACGTTCAATAGAAGTGCTGGAGGCCCTCACAACAGCCCGTAGGTTTGCAGACGAAAATTCAATCTACGGAAGAACGCCTGAACAATACGATAACGATTTGAGTATACTTTTGAAGTGTTTTCTAGGCCCGGGGATCTAGTAAACGCGATGAAATGTACAATTTCTGGCTGCGGATGAGGTTTTCCATGGACGATTGTGATCTGTGAGAAC
Organism: Paragonimus westermani; assembly: GCA_008508345.1. NCBI lineage: Eukaryota > Metazoa > Platyhelminthes > Trematoda > Plagiorchiida > Troglotrematidae > Paragonimus > Paragonimus westermani. Next base: position 109 of record QNGE01007249.1, on the reverse strand, counting down.
CTACACGGGGTGGTGATTTTTTTTAAAGCAATGGCTATTTTGTGCACTTGACCGGAATGATCAGTCATTTGAGTCATTTTCTGCCCAATCTTGTTGACATCAAACGTTC
>QNGE01007248.1:0-10734 GCA_008508345.1 Paragonimus westermani | reverse complement strand
CGAGTGAACCGGTCGATACACGTGAGCAGGTGGGTGTAGCCCCTCGAAGGTGGAAGTGGCCCGACGAGGTCCAGGTGGACATGTTCAAAACGATCGTCGGGAGTTGGAAAAGTTTCCAAGGGGGTGCTCGTGTGTCGGTTGACCTTGGAACGTTGACATGCAAGACAGCAACGGGCCCAATGGCGTACGTCCCGATTCATGTTAGGCCAGACGAATCGATCCGCGACCAGTCTTAGTGATGCGCGTATCCCTGGATGTGACAGGTTATGCAACGCTTCGAAAACTGCTTTTCGTAACGAATGTGGCACGACTGGCCTGGGGTATCCCAGCGTATTGTCACATATAATGGTACCGGGCGAAGACGTCAATGGAACTGTGACAAGGCGTAAGTTCGTGCGTTTCAGATCATCCGTAAACGTGCAATCGGACTGTTGTTGTGCTGCTATGTTGTGATGTGATATCAAGCCGGTGGTTGTAGACACGTTGTGCATTCGTGATAGAGTATCTGCGGCGACGTTTGCAGCTCCAGAGACATGGCGGATGTCCGTAGAAAACTGGGCTATATAGTCTAGCTGTCGAGCTTCTCGAGGTGAATGTTTATCGGAGTAATTCCGCAAAGCGTACACGAGAGGTTTGTGATCCGTGAAAATAATGAAATCGCGGCCCTCGAGTGCGTGGCGAAAGTGGCGCACAGCCCTATACACAGCTAAGAGTTCACGACCGGAGGTGCTGTTTCACGTTTTGCTATCGCTGAGACGTTGAGAAAAGAATGCGATCGGTTTGCATGTCTTGCGAACTGCTTGTTGTAGCACTGTACCTATGGCTGTGTCCGACGCATCCACGGCGATACTAATCGGTGCGTCCGGTTGTTGGAAATGCAACATACTTAGGAGGCGAGTGCCTTCGTAACGTTGGCGAAAGCCGTGGGGTCTTCAGGGTTTTGGTGCAAAGTTCGTTTATTACCCCGAAGTAAATCAGTCAAAGGTTGCATAAACTTGGCGCAGTTGGGAATAACTCGACGGTAATAATTCACTAGTCCATTGAAGCGGCGAAGCTTGGGAATTGTATCGGGAAGTTGGCACGATCGAATAGCCTCGACCTTGGAATCAAGCGGTTTAATCCCATCTGCAGAGATGCTGTGGCCTAAAAATCTCAACAGGGCTTGACCGAATTTGGACTTAGCTCCGTTGACGATGAGGCCGTATGATGCCAGACGTTGAAACAGCGTCCGTAGATGAGTTATGTGCTCTTCGGGGGAAGAGCTAGCCACGGGAATGTCGTCGATGTATGCATAAGTGTAGTCTGGCCCATGAGTGACTTCATTTATCAGACGTCGGAACACCTGTGAAGCGTTACGAAGACCAAAGGGCATGCACACAAGTTCAAACAAACCGAATGGAGTGGTAATAGCCGTCTTGAGTATATCCTCTTGTGCCACCGGTATCTGGTAATAGGCGCGGACAATGTCGATTTTGCTGAAGGTGGTTTTACCAGCGAGGCTGGTGATTAGATCGTGGATATTTGCACAGGTTACCTATCTGGAACAGTAATATTGCTCAATCCACGATAATCTCCGCAAGGACGCTGATCACCTCATGTCATCTTTGGCACCATGTGCAGAGGAGATGCCCATGAGCTGTCAGAGGGGCGGATTATACCATGTCCAGCACGTGTTGAACTTCGGTACGAGCGATGCGCAGTTTGTCTGGTGCCAGCCTTCGTGGTCGCTGAGAAACTGGTGGACCTATCGTTTTGATGTGGTGTACCACGTCCGTAATGACAGCAGGTAACGCGTTAGGTGGACGGGTCAACCCCGTGAATTCACGCAATACCGCTCGATACCTATCGTCACCGCTTGGTTCAGCAAGCAGTTGGCTGAGGACAGTCGTCGAAAAAGTGGTCTCTATAGAGGATACACACGTTAGGGGATCTAGGAGCTTGTGGTGACCTGCGTTGACGACCAGTCCAAAATGAATTAAGAAGTCCATGTCCAAAATGGCACATCCGCTATAACGTACACCCAACGGAAAACACGCCGCAGGCCCACGTCCAACGTCAAGGGGCGTGTACCAAAAGTGCGTATTGGGATTCCATTGGCGGCACGGAGCTGAAAGGGCGTTGATCGAGGCATGTCCTCTTTTCTGGGTGGTACGACACTGACCTGAGCGCCGGTGTCCACTAGAGAACGCAACCTAGAACTCCCATCGTGTATAAAACAGGAGACCAGGGGTAGGACTGCCAGTAACAGTTGTCGCCATTAGTTGCTGGCGGTTCCGTGTCCCGAGGCGGTTGAGAAGGTGCACGGCTTAACGCATTTCCGTGCCTCGGTCCCAAACATGTGATGGTACCAGCAATACCCCGTTCTTGAACGCGACCTAGAACGGCTACGTCCTCTGAAAGCGGGGCAACAGCGAAAAGCTTTAAGAGTTTGAATTTCTCGACAAAGTTCTTCCACTTTTGTTATCAATTCGGCGGGTGTGCTTTCTGTGTGTGTATCGACCTGGTGCATTTTGCTGGGAAGGTGTTGGATGACTGAATCGGCCGATTTTGCCAAGTCATCCAAAGAACTCGTTGGCATGAATGCAGAAATAATTGCCTGTACAAAGTCGGGCAACCTCTACATCCAAAGGTGATGCATGAGTTTGTCGTCAATCTTGGGATTTTGTCCCACCTGTTTTAACTGTCGAAGCAGTTGAGATGGAGTAAGATCTCCTAGCTGCAACTTGCTAAGGACCTACTTAAGTCGTTTCTCTTCCGATACGACAGCAAGTTCTAAGAATGCGTTCTTCAGTGCGTCGTAAGGGATGCTCTCGGGTGGTGTAATCGCTAAATTTTGAACATAGGGTGCGACCGACATTGACAACGCGGTAGCCAAGTACGTGAACTTGGCAGTCTGGCTAGTGATGCGTGCTAACTGGAATTGCAGCTCAAGCTGCGCCAGCGAGTACTCTGGGTCTTCCGCGACACAATCGGGGACACGAAAGCTTAAGGAGCTTTCCTTCGCATCTATATCGGCGAGCTCCAGTTTGCGATCTGAGGTATCTGACTGCATCGTTCAAAACACACAAAGGATTCTGAAAAAATACAAAAGCTTAAGAACTAGTGGAACCAGGGCAAGAAATTAAGTGCTATATATGAATGAATATAAGTATGCAAATACGGGAGAAATAATTGAATCTACCGTATATAAAGGGTGCAATTAATGATAATAAACAGTATAAAGAAGCTTATGCAACGGGATCACCAAATTTTAGTGCTAGATCCTGAATTCGTACGCCCAGAGTTTCTCCAACCTTATGCTGCCGTGAATCGGAAGTCGCAGGGAGAAAACGATGAATCTGCAAACAAACTTTATTGATTTACTCACCGTTCACAACAGACTTAAACGTAACAATTAAGGGGTGCTAGGGAGCTGGACGTAAGAGCACCTTGGGCACAGCCGCACAGCAGCCGCCGGAATGGAAGAGTGCGTCGACGGAAACTTCCAGTCGACCTTCAGAATTCAAACAAGCGTTAGACTGGTTAGGCGGCGTTCCTAACGTTAATAGCTCAACATTGTTATCCTAGTGAATGTAACCGACAGGAGTGGAGATAGTGCGAATTCATTACACAGCTGAGAGCATCACTGCGATACTTATGCCGGCCTACTAACTCTGATGCTAGTGGTTTGTAGTAAGTTTACATATGTAAGGTAATGTGAACAGGCGCGGTGGTACTGGCGTGGCAAGTCTCACGTCTAGGGGAGTTTAGAATTTCGGGGACGTCGAAGGTGATCTCACTACAGGTGACAAAACGCCACTCTAGAACGAAATGTCGTGACCCAGTAGTTCCCTATTAGATAAGAACTGTTGTATCACGGTTAGTGATCCCACTGTCTTCGCGATCGACCTCGACTGCTACACAAATTTTCTAAATCAGCAATTTTTAACGGGAAACATCGTTAAGTTACCCGTCGGGAAGGATACTGGAAATTATATTACGCCCAGCTTTGTTAACGCCAGACGCTTCCCAGTTTCATCAGTGAAACCCACAGCTTGTGCCGAAGATACAGTTCTTATCCTCAGCGACTCCCTTCGTCAACCAAGGTGTTGTCTGGAAGAAGTCTTTGAGCTGAGGCACAAAAAGTTGGAATTGCGAATCGGCCAGTGTGGTGGTTCAAGGGGTTTGACGCGTGTGACGAAAAAATTACGAAAGCCCGTAGTCCTATTATGATATACACAGCAAACGCCTGATACTGCTTTCATAGAAGACCATGTAGTTCTCAAAGTGGTGGTTTTAGCATGTCCGACTGATTCAACAATATCCACTGCATCTGACACCACAGCCAAAGGGTGTGGCTGCCACCGCGAAATTAAATTTTGTATTCCATGATTTGACATTTCAGTGCTGAAATCGGGGTGCATGCATATTAACTTGGGCCTCAATATCATATTTACGAAAGGCTGGACACTGGGTTCTAGTTCAAATAACGGCCGATGGGTCACAGTCAGCCACGGGACTAAACATTGTTTTGCATGGAGAGTGTACATGTGAAGAGGAATCTTGAAACCCAGTATATGATGAGCGATTGGTTAACCAGCTCTTTTATCAGGCGAGATAACACACACGGTTGCCCAAATTTGGAATCGTCGTACGCCACACTGACCGAGTAGATCGAAGTTAGTTAAAGGAGGAAGTAGATCGCTATTTACTCTGGCACCCACGAAGAAGGTCAGCACATGAACAGAACAAAAAAACAGAGACAGAAAGGCACCGGATTGCAGCTGTTGAGAACTTGGATCCCTTTCAAAAAAGCAATCACGCTCAATTTCATTGAATGGTATTGCTGGTAACCCGGATAAAAATAACCACACGAACCACTGAAAAAATGCCGCTTATGTCGCACAATGACGTACCCCGTCGAGAGAATATCAGACTGGAGGCCTGAGCGGCACTGGGTCATCTCAGTTTATTAGAAGGTTGCCATAGGAGAACAACAGTAATTATGACTGCTTTCAAGCGACAGGCGTTTTTGCCTTTCTATTAGAAAATTTTTCGCTATGTTTCTTTAAGATCTTGCACCTAACACCTCGGCTATGTCATATAGATTCGTATTGGACAGCAGAAAATAGCCGTCTATGACTGGTTGGCACCAGTTTTACCATGAGTTGGTGTGTGCCAGATTGTGTGCGAACACTGCCTAGCAGAACCCCCTCCGAACAAAGAAACCAATTCAGTTCAAACTTACGACAGTCTAGAACGGCAAACAAGCCGATGTGTTGAGAGCTGTTTTACTTCAGTTCAGCTCGGTTGTAAACAAAGGACTGAGGGGTAGTATCCTGCTATTGACCATTTTCCTGGACCAGTGAGGTCTGATGATGCCACCGTGCCGCTGCAAATGAGAAGGAAATACTTCCCATCCCTACAGCTCCGACATCCTCCTTGGTAGGCTGAGTACAGATTACTATTAAATGGGCAGTGAGAACATCCCCGATCAGATCCTCGTCAAGGCTAGGCGACATTTCTGTTGTGCACTAGGGGTTTGAATCACGGAGGACTGCAGTATTTGAATCTTCTTTAAAAAACGTGGTGTCCATACTGGCACACAGGATCGGAGTCAATGCTGGTGTCATAATGGGCTCATCCAGGCTACTGGAAGACAGTACAAATACGTACTGGCTATCAGAACATAAAGACAGACAAAAAAGGTAGGTAACTAGATAAAGAAGTCCCACGCAAACTATCCACTATTGATGGGAACGAAGAGCAGAGGAGCGTAACATAGATGCGGAAAAAGGAGAAGAGGTAGGTCCACCGACGCGTTGGATGAGTCCTGGTTGAGTTATCACCTTTCCGTATCCGGAAACTGTCAATCAGCAAACAGTAAACTTGCACTTAAAGTCTGTAGCCGTGGTGACCAACGCCATTTCGGACGATGGTCTGTTCTGGTTTCTTACAACTCTACATGTTAGAAAGTTGACCCGGATTTGGGCCATAGCTCTTCCTTCGAAACCACTGATTCATGTCACCTAAATGGTGAATTTTTGGTGCGAGTAAACAACCGCTCTGCTTCCTTAGACAATCCACTCAGGAACTTGAAAGCCTCTATGACGGCTTCCTTTATTCGTTCTTTCAAAGCAGAAGAGATTGGATCGTTTAAGTGTGTTGGGGTAGTTTATTCACCCATGTTCTCCGAAGGTTCGCATCTTCTCTAGGACCTAAACGTCTTTGACTATATAAGGACGTAAGTTCTACATACAAACCCCTTGATTTGATCTTAAGTAAGCTTTACACAAGTGACCAAGGAAGCTGGGTTTCCTCGACGTTACTGTTTTCTCCTGTCATTAAAATGTCCGATTTAATTTACGGCTGATAAAGGATACTGAATTGACAAAGTGGAATCTCGGGTAACCCGAATTCACGAATCCCAGTTCTCAATGGTCGTCGGAATGAACACGGATTCCTCCTACCATCCAGTCCATCTAAGAGAGTCCCCGGTCCTCGACCGCGTAAGTTGTCCACAATTTGTAACATTTAGTAAAGGTTCCCGACCAACTATTAGCTGAAGAATTTCTTCGAAGTCTCGTTTCTTCAATTGCTCGATCTAGAGTCCCACGAGATTCGCGTCATCTGTGAACAAGTACCAGAGGTCGTTGACCCTCCTCGGCATTTTACGAGAAACGGCGGGAGGCTCAAAACAGGTACTTGTGAAACCCCGTGGCGGCATGCATGCTGTGCGATTTTGAGAGTTTTTCTCGTACACAGAAACCACTATTTTGTGGGAGGACTTCACCCACGCATGAACATCGGGCGATATACGAAACACCCTAATTCCAATATAAAAGATCTGTGATTCACCAAGACGGAGGCCCCGGAGTGTTCTCCTTCGTTCAGTCGTGGAATGTTCGTACCCAAAAAAGCCAGTAATATAGGAAGGCAAGATCGTCTAACTGCAAAACCATGCAGCCGAGCTGTCTCCCGTCCACATCCAGTGACATGCTGTACCATCTCGTCACGTACGATCTTTCTTGGAACTTTCAAGATAGCTGACGTAGTGCTTACGGGCTTATAACCTGAGGTTTCTTTCCCGCCGTCCAGCTTGTGTAGCGGTGTGACAGCAACCACCCCTCACTCAGCGCGTAGTTTGGCTTCAACGATCGATTTGTTACGTTAACTAGGCAAAGGAGCAGCTATTGCTTCACCAGGTGGACTTAGAATTTTCGGATGTCATATCGGCGCGTTTCCTACGTAACATTCAGCTTAGACAACTGACCCCGAAGATCTCCTGCGCGGACTAGCACTCCTTCCATCATAAACAAATGAGGCGCGACGTCAAATTCTGGTAGTCCTCCACCATCCCTTTTATGAGTTTTCTCGAAGAAAACGGTGAACGACTGAACCTACTCATCATTGATGGACGCGTTGTCTCCTTGTTCGTACAGATACACCCAACAGGCACACAGATGGAGGGTTGGTATTGTACGTAACTATAGTACGCCTTCAGCTTCTTTCTTGGTCCGCTTAGCCAGGTTTTTTCTCGCATTTCACTCGACACTCCCGCCGGGTCTGGCTTGCTCCTTGCCGCACCCTTCTGTCCCCCAGATAACGTCTATACCCGCTTGTGCGGTTGAAACTCTTCAAAACACTACACTTCATGGCCTGAAACTTGCTCGCTCTCCACTTCCACCCTAGTGGTATCCCGTGGCAGATAATTTTCAGCAATGGCGCAAACTTAATAGCCAAATCTGGTGAAATGGCTTTGAGCTTGACCCAAATTACCTCCCCTTGTTATGGTCATACTTTCGAATTCGCCTCACTGACCGTACCGCTAGTGTTATTTCCATGTGAGCCCGACACTACTTGTCTGGAGGTTTGACGTTGGCTAACTTGAGTGTCAGCTGCCTCCAGCATGAGGTCCTAACTCGAGGCTACTTACCTCACACGGATTGCTGGTTACAACCAGACCCGGCACAGCCGCCATCTTGCCAAGCGTCCATCGGGTATGTTGACTTGAGTGCTGCACTAGAGCACTGACGTGTAACAATTTGAGAGGAGATTTACCAAACGACGCTTTCACTGCGCGCTGCTCCATCCGGCTGACTCCCGGTGCCTTGCGCATGGAGCGCCTGGTCGTCCAGTGCTGCCAACAGCTACTCATCTTCAGACTCTACTACCGCTTGCCTGCTCTAGACGCACGCCACCAAAACTGTCACGTTCGGCAAGCGTGTGTGGGGTGGGTGTTATAAGTGCCCCGCAAGATGGTAACTTGTGATGTTGAGCAGCTAGGAGCAAGGATACTCCTCCGACTGTTCCATCCTGCTGGTCCGCTTGGTACGTACATTGTCCTGGTGGACAGAGTTCCTGAATGTTCATCTCCTGCTTTGGCCACGACCGGGTAATCGCTGTGAAATCAGTATCTGCAGTGACGGCCTAGAGCTTGCCCCCCTTTTCCCTGACAATGCGCCCGTTGATGTAGACCACGAACATTATGCTCCCACTCCTTCCCGTGAGGGCTAACTCAAGATCGCCAGAAGAAACGAGGTCGGACGCTATGCCCAGGGGTTGAACACATATTTTGGAGGGGATACGATGAACTTTTGTAGAGTTACTAGGCTCCCGGAGTCAAATCTTACAGTGGCCTTCTCTGATTTATCTGCTTCTTATGAGTCCTCCAATCTGAATTCCAGAAAATTGTTGGACGGATGCGACAGTGTTCTAGCTTTGGATGAGGTCCCCTCTGCGCCATAGGCATCTGATGTGCACGTGTGAGTTCTCTCGAAAAGCAGCCTGAATGAGAATTACGCTGTGCTTGACTATCCTGGTGAAAACAACGCATTTTTCCTCGTCTTAGATGAGCTAACAGAAGTTGCTACAATCCCTCTTTTGTGGCGTCCCTCCGTCTTAAAAGCCAGCGGAAAACTGTCTGTATGTCGGGGATTGGAAAACTCAGCCAATATAAGTCTGAGTTTACAGATACTCAAGACAATCATCTACTGCCATTTCTACAACTTCAGAACCCTCGTAATCGTCGCATGTTCTGAGACATTAACTGAATGTTATCGAACCCCACGCTTCCATTGACGACCCTCCGTTATTACCGGTTGTGATAACTTATTATTTACCACATTTAGCCGTCTACCACTGAGAAAAGATGTGAAAGCTCGCTCACTAGCCTGTCAAATGCGTCAGCTACTGAAAAATGACGGTGGAGGGGGTAACAATCCTTGTAGCCATTACCCATTTTCGATGTCGGTGTATTCTGGTCGATGGATCTCATCAGCCCACTGCCCTTAGACGCTGGCAGTAACGAGGACGTTTTGGCAATGACCAATCATTTTATCCGCTGGACTGGAGCGTCTGATGTTTTAAGATAGAGGGTGTGTACGGTGGGAGACATGGGGGATGAAACAAACCTTGGAAAGCCGCGGCGTACCGAAGGCTGAACTGATGGGTCAGGGGCCACATTTTGAATAAATGGGTTGCGCACATGCACGCGTCAGCGGGGAGTCAGGCGTTTCTGAATGACACTGTATCATCCGCAAACGAATGAGCTCGGTGAACGTAGCAACCAGACATTCAAGTAGTGATTATCGTCCGATGGAGTTAACTGGGAGTCTATGTCACCACCGGTGTTGTTCGTCCACTCTGTCTCTTTTCAGACGACGACGACGAAATCCTCGGTCCACTTTATGTACTGCAGTACCCTTAGATTCCCAGTCGGTCAAGATATCAAAATATGATCACAGTACAGCGACTCCGGTTGTAAACTGATCACAGAAAGAGGAGGGGTCAAACAAAATCTGGAAGCGTCGCGAGCATACACTAAGAAGTAGTCGGCAGCTTAACTACTCGGCAAATCTAGAATGTTAAGTTTGGGAGAAGGGATGAAATATCAAGGTCATCAAGGGACAGTTCGGTGGCCGTGGATTAGGAAAACTGCTCAAATGGCTTCAACGCCCTAAGAAGGCTGGACTGGGAGAGACAGTTGTTAACTTGTATGCGCTATGTGGTGGTTGTTGACAAGACGAATGACGACACACTGCTGCCCAGTGTGTGCGGATACGTCAGCATGCAAATAAGTATACTTGTTTGGTTTTGGTTTCACATAACTTGCCACGTTTTTTCTGATACAAACATTCCCTTTCAGCCAATATTCCCCTGTGGCCATAACAAACATCCCGGAAGACGACCTAGCGTCTTAATCTACTTTTTTCATATCATCTCCAGATGACTGTCAGAAGTCGTTTTGGAACGCCCGAGATGATGAAAAAAACATTTCTTCTTAAAGACTAGCTCACTTTTCAGACACTTAACAGAACCCGCATAAGACGATTGCTTCAGTGTTAATCAAGTCGTGCATACTTATCCGAGAAGAGTCATAACCATCACCAAAAATGTTTGGCGACTAGCCACAATAACGGACACTGGTATGAGGCATTCTTCTGAGTTTCCGTTGAAATCATGGGTCTCGACTTATATATGTGAGTCTTGGAGACTCGGGGGTGACTTGATTCTCGCACACTATTTCGGGTGTAACTGGAGTAACATTTCCTTCACCTCAGTGGCTGAAAACAGAAAGCACTGCGTGGTTCGACCTCGGACCTTCCTTAGGCAGCACCTCTTTTCCTGTGGAGCTGTCAACCATTAAAACGACCTATTGATCTCGAACGTCTAGCGATTGTTCGAGCAACGCTCAGTCTNTTAGTTTTTACACAACGTCTATCGATATGCTGGATCCAAGATAGTTGCGTCTGT
>QNGE01007247.1:11288-24377 GCA_008508345.1 Paragonimus westermani | reverse complement strand
AGGATGTAAGTCACGCTGAGTAGAATAGAAAAGATGATTTGACAGAAAGTGATTGAGGATAGCACGCTCTGATAGCCGCTTCATTATCTTGCACAGAATGTTAGCATGGCTGATTGGCAGATAGCTGTTTAGAGAGTGCCGGTTGCCCGCTTCAAATATCGGAGCGACTGTTGCCTCTTTTCATGCACTAGGGACAATGCTCGTCTGGAGTGTCTGTTGGAACTGCTCCTAATGGGTACTGCCAGACTGAAAGATTCTTCCTTGAGTATTCTGGTATGGATCTTGTCAGGACCCATTGAACTCTGAATAAGAGGTCTCCAACACCTGACAAAGAAAAATCAGCGGCAACAAGTGGTTGCCGAGAGTTCTGCAGCGGTAGGGTGAACTGCCAGCTTGGTGAAACGACGTTTTATACAGCCGAGTAGCATTCGCTGAATAACTTGCCCACGAATAGAGAGTCAGATGAATTCCCTCCGTTAGGCAGTCGGAAAGAAGGTGCTGAATGTTTATTCTTCCCAAGTCGTCGCACACGCATAACTAAGATGTTTCTGTTTACGTGGGCTCTGAAGGGAATCATTTGTTGCACGAGTTCGGTATGTTCCGGGACTTCCCGCTTGCACACATCTCGGACAGTGTAGAACCCGCTCAGGTCCTCCGATAACCCGCTCAGGTCCTCCGAGTTTCCCGTATGCTTATGCTTCACGAAAGGATGGAGACGATCATCGAGGAGACGGCGTGTTCCACTCGGTAGGGGTAGCTGAAATATGAGGGCGCACAGTTTGCGTGATACAGATAGTTGGCCTGCTTTTTGAACTGCGTCTTCAAACACACACGGTAGTTTCGGTTCACGGAGTCATAATCGAGAGATAAGATAAAGAGTTAACTGAGAGTGGTCACTGTTTTCGAGTGGTGGCTCTTATTGGTGAAGACTAAGTCGAGCAGAGAGGGAACCTGACCAGAACGGTACCGTGTCGTTGCGTTGGCGTGTTGTGTCCGTCATGTCAGTTTCGACAAGGAAGTCAAGAATCCGCCTCCACAGTCCTGGTAGAAAACTCATACCCAGTCTATCTTGAGTACGTCGAAGTCACTCACAATAACCATGTGAGTGAGACCTTGCAATCCTAGGAAGTTGTCTGAACTTACGAAAAGAGTGTGGTCGTCGAATTCGTCGGACGAGGAGGGACGGTAAGTGACTCCCACTAGTCTTGTGTACGTAATGCTAGTTGAGGCCAAAGAGGGCCACATTTATCAGAGGACCGAAAGCTACCGATAACCGTGGTTGTCGAAGACATGCTTTTCAGGTGGGTGTTGGCGGACTACAAAGCCACTGTTTTCCCACCACTGTCTCGAGGCTGAGCATGGCTAGTAAGATTACCAGAAGGCCGAGTGAAATATTGATTGTTGTGGCGCACAGCCCGCTCTCGAGTACGAGGGTTACGACGTCCGGGAAAAATGAAGATGCTAAGGCTGATTTAGCTAGATTGGATGGATGAGATGTTGCGGAGAAGCGGGTCCATGAAACAACTCGCATTTCTCCAAAAGCTTTCTCTTTAAGCTTTANCGAGGGTTACGACGTCCGGGAAGACTGAAGATGCTAAGGCTGATTTAGCTAGCTTGGATGGATGAGATGTTGTGGAGAAGCGGCCCCATAAAACAACTCGCATTTCTCCAAAAGGTTTCTCTTTAAGCTTTATCGCAGCTCCCTCTATGTGTGCAGTTGACGGGGTAACAGCCTTCTTGGTGATTGCAATATCAGGTAGTGCATGTGCTATGCACTCATGTAGAGACTGCAGTTCCAACTTCATTTGAAACAATGTCCGTTGGTTCGATTATTAATCACTTGTAAGATATCCGAACCAAATTTAGTGCGAATGAATTTGAACAGTTTCGGCTTCGTCGTTTACCATGTTATCGGTATTCCCCATCATACTCCCATGGAAGAAATGGAAAGAGACAGAACTGAGAAGAGCCCCGCATTTGCAGTCGCAGGTTTTCTGCCTCGCTCCTCCTTCCGTGGTGTGCACTTGACCGGGCAACGCCAAAGCGGCACCTTGGCCTTTGTCAAACCGGCAGCTCATGCAGATAGAATTGAGAGATGGAGGGGCGAGCTGCTTGTGTTTGTGTTCAAAACTGTTCAAGAAATTTTAGAGGCCTGGATTACGACTCGACTGTTGGTGCATTTCATCTTTTTCAATGGAATTGTGGAGTGGGATTAGATGAGAGGGTCATGAGCCCTTAGTGTGTTTCCTTCATTCACAGGGCATTTTATGCGTACAGGCACGGTGTTTCCGCTACTGGATCGAACCCACAATTATGGAGTTACTGACTGCGATGCATGATTATAATGTCGGGAATGCAACCGTAATACACTGTCCACCTATCTGCATATACCTTGTGTTTATCATGGTCCGCTTTCCATTATCGGTGAATTAGTAGCATAATAAGAATAAACCACCCGTGATAATTATGCAATGTTCAATGCTGCTGGATTTTGTGCGTGTCATTGTGTTATTGTGTGTGAGTTCTGATCTTTTCTGCTACATTGGCGTGGTGGTCAGGCTTGAGTGCTGTTTTGATCCGGAGGNAACAGAATGGAAGTTATAATGGATTGTTTGCAGATGGATACCGACTAAGTGTTTGGGGACTGTAAAGGGAGGCCTCCATGAGCCAGATGAACGGGTCATAAAGTTGAAGGCACTGAGGAATGGGGGGATATTGGTGAGTGTATGGATCAGAGATGGAGTTATAGACTGTCTGGTTTAGTGACTAATATAGAACCGGATTTTGCTTATGGCCGTTTGAAGAACAATAGAATAGAATGTCCACTCAGTCATTCAGATGAGTTAAAAGGACTGCTAATTGATTTCAATATTCTGACACGAGAGAGTCCTTTCGCTGAGAGAATGAGCGTCTACATGCACGAAAACAACCAATGTTGTCCACTCGTGACACTGGAAAACAGAGAAATGGCTTGAGTGTGTAGCTGAACACGGAATCTGCAAACAGATATGACTGGGGACAGTTTACAGGGAAGACAATCCATCACTATGCTGTTTACTCGATGAGGATGATTGCAGTACACACCTGGTTTCACCCTCATACCCTGTATGGATTTTTGACCATTCTGTCTAAGTGGCGTTTGTGTACTGCTGCTAAGCGGATATTTTGTTGCAGAAAGAAATGAATGGCGAACTGAGGGAAATACGTTTGGGTTTTACTGCTCGCAGTTTGTCAGTGAATGATTTGAATGGCGGTAGCGAACTCATGCATATAATGTCCACGTCACTTTGTTGTTACTGACTATTCAGTGACATGTGGCCCACTAATATGGTAAATGTTGGTGAAACGCGCGCTCTACTCTTCACCACCTTTCTAAGCAAGTCTGCATTTTGAATCGTCAGGCTAATTCCCGATGAGTTAATGCAACCAGCACACATTGTATGGTGAGGAATTGCCCTGGCCACTTGCAGCCAATGTCACTCTGAACATGTCCGATGCGTACTGTCAGGTGAAAAGCAAGATTAACAGAGCTCACTCTCGACATGATATCTGACTGCAACAGACAAGATGGAACATACACACTTGATGAAAATGCATGCTGTCGAATGATTTCACCAGGTGATTATTCACAGTATGGTCGTTTATCATCCTACAAAGAAATAGGTTTCTAATGGATCACTCCCGCATCACGATGGAACATCGAGTTGTGTGCAATAATTCTTTGTATGGTTAGACAAATACGATTGACCTAGCGTCTATTTATCCACCACGAAGCTGGAAAGTAGGTTGCTAGACCACAGACGATTTCGATTGTCTCCAACCATGGAAATTTCATTTAATGTTTCAGAAACTGCACCAAAAATATCTGTGTAATAGTATTCCTGTCATCCAGTTTGCCAACGTCCCATGACATTTGTTTTCCAGATGAAGGCTCAACGCACAACACAAACTTCCAGACTTTAGTTCCAGCTATCGCAATATATGACCTGCGTTGAACAAACAAGAACTCACACAGAACGGAAGATGTGCGAGATACAATGGTCTGAGGAAAGCATACAGTTGCGCTCATAACTCGAAATAATCCTTGTGACAAATTGCTCCTTACACATGCCGGTGCTTACAATGTTACGTCGCAAAATGGTAACCAAGACACATGCATTTAGGCTAACGCAATGTACGCATTAATGTGTGTAAAAATCTCGGAACAACTCGGTTCTGTCAGTGGACATATATCGGTCGATATTATCCGTGGGCAGTCCCAGTTACAAAGAACCTCGTTTGACGAGGGGCGGTACTCGATTATCATTGGGTAGTGAGAGTTGAACTGCACTCCTCAATGTCACATCCCAGTTTGAAGGAAGCATACCGGGTAGTTGCACTGCTCACCAAACTGTCCGCACGGTTTTCCGCTGAACACATTCGGTTAAGGCGTAACGCGCCGGCGTGTCGTCGCATTCTAACCTCTGTCATATTCGAAGTGTTTACTTGGACGAAGAAATTACTGTAACCCACTCTCCTCGTGGTAAATAGTAGTGCACCTCATCTTAGACAATCTCCCACTTCTCGAAATCTCGTCTGACTAAGTCGAACACACCTTCGCCTCGGTGAATCATTGATGCTACAACATGAAGTCACAAGTCCGTCCGACGCTCTCGTGTGCGTGGTCGGGAGTTCAGTAACAGTATCTATCATCACGGTGGCACCAACCGAAGCAATCATTGATAGTCCTGTCGAAACTTCGAGGCGACCAAATCGAGCCTCCTGACAGCTTGATCATGGTCACCAGGATGTGAGATATCTGTATGCCCGCGATGTGAGCTACATGGAGAGGCCACACCGACAACTAGTGTTGTGTCGTACCATGAACAGTCGCACCATACTCCAGGAGTTCGTGTCAAAGAGCATGTTCGCAAATGTTTGCAAACGCAAGTAGCAACACCAGGCGCTTGTCTGGAGGTTGATGGACGGTTATGCTCAACCACCTGACTAATAGTAGTGTGAAATACTTAGACAACGCACAAGAGTGGAGCAAGTGTTTGCAGTTGCATCCGGACTATGCAACAGAACTAGCAAACAGGAGGTTATTATTGTGATGGAATCAGAAATCTAGGCACCACGAACGTACGACAAGCGTCTCGAATATTAGATGGTAATAGAACGCGGAACAGAACTCATGTTCAATGCGCCATGCACTGTTGGGAACATGGATTGTGATACCTTTGAAGTCTGATGGGGAAACTCCGCGAATATGTGGTGATTATCGACCTACTGTAAATCTGAAACATTTGGTTTCCTCGCTTATTGATTTTGCACCCTTCAAATCGATTGTTTTATATAAAGCCCACCCTTGTTATTGTAAGTTTGATACTGATGACTCAATACGGAATGCTTGCATCTACCAGTTTTCATGTTCTATCTGCTTTGTTCAAATTACTGTGATTCGATGCCTGAAGTAACATACATGTACTACTGCTGAACTTGAGAACATTCCGAACAAACTTTCGGGATTCGAAATTATCTCCAAGATCGTCTTGAAGGATGCATATCTACAAATTCCTTTGGACAGGTCATCAATGCCGATGACAACAATCACTACACTTAATGAACCTTTGCAGTACCGATTTTTGCCGTTTGGACTTAGTAATTCTCCTGCTATATTTCAGCAGGTAATGAATAACATTGTGAAGGGTATGGATGATGTTTAGGTATATCAGGATGATGTTATCGTACATGCTCCAGACAAGTTAACCCATGCTTCTCATTTTCTGAAACTATTTCAACAGTTGTTTCACACAGAAAGATTGCTGTTAATCCAAACAAATGCGCTTTTACTGTAAGCAGTTTCAAGTGTCTCGGTTACTTAGTTAACCGTAACAGATTCAAACCTGATGCTAAACATCTAAACTCATTCATTAAGGCACCTTCACCCACAAAACTATCTGAATTGCGTTCTTTGTTTGGTGCTCTGCAGTAATACTCCCGTTTCATTTCAAAATTCTTTCACCTTGCTGAATGCTTATTCCAGTTGCTTTCCGAGAAGCGGTTCATGTGGACTCCAACTCATGAACGGTGTGTACGCTCATTGTTAATTTTTTTGTCACACGATGCCATACTTCGTCCGTTTTCTTTTAAAACTATGCCTGTTTTGATTACTGATGCTTCTCCAGTTGGAACCGCAGCTGTGCTTAAACAAGACCACAAACCAGTTGTGTGTACATCACGCCGACTTTATCCAGCAGAAATGGGTTATGCTCAGACACACCTAGAAGCTCTGGCGGCATACTGGGCGGTGAAGCGGCTTCATAAGTGTCAGTTTGGGATACCATTCAAACTTGTGTCGGATCATTAAGCGCTGAATTCATCTATAATCCTGACAAGTCATTGGCAGGTCCATCAGCAGCCATGGTTCGACGGTGGAGAATAGTACTCAGTGCATATGACTATACTATAGCACACAAATCAGACAACCAAATCAAACATGCGGACTACTTTTCACGTGTCCCATATACCTCTCAGCAAACTTCTAGTAGTGATTGCCTTCAGCCTCTGTCGGTTAGCCGAACAGAGTTGATTCGCGATACTCAACGTTGCTTTTCACCCATCCTCAGTGCGCTACGACGTGGTTGGAAAGCACAAGACAGACGGAAAGTTCCTACATTTTTATATGCGTCGGAAGGAATTATCACTCACTCCAAATGGATTATTGTGCTTGAGTGACTGATTTGTTATTCCTCCAACTCTTCGTAGAGCTGGTCTGGACGATCTACATCCCGGACATCTTGGAGTTGAAGAGATGAAGTCTCTGGCCAGATTAACGTGCTGGTGGCCAGAGATTGATGCTGATATTTGTCGTCTGACCAAAAGTTGTTCATCTTGCCATCACAAATTCCACGATCCACCGTCTAAATGGACTCCATGGCCGATGTCCACTGAGGACTGGAAACGGTTTCATGCGGATTATTGTGTTCCTTTTTTTGTCAGGTATTATGCGCCAGTAGTGATTGATTCCTATTCGAAGTAGCCGGAAGTGGCATTCACAACAACGCTTACTGCAGAATTCACCATGTACGCACTCAGAACATTATTCACCAGAGAAAGTATCCCTCTTGTGTTCGTGACTGAAAATGGTGCCCATTTCACTACCAACCTTCTAACTACTTGGCTCAACGGCATTCGATACAAGCATCTATTTACTCCTGCTCGAAATCTCTGCTCTAATGGCCGGGCTGAAAACTTTGGCAAAACACTCAAAAGTGCTATAACCTTTCTTCAGTGTACTACATTCAAAGACCTTGAGAAAGGTGTTGATAACTTCTTGTTACAATATCGCAATATCTGCCATTCCGCTACACATGAAAGTCCCACCAAACTTTTCAAAGGACGGTCTTTGAGGTCAAATTTGATGTGTATTCAATCTCCCGAAGCTACCTTTTATCGTGGTAATGACTTGAGACCGTCATCTGGTTCACTTCTAAAGTATATTGGTAAATGCTTATACCAAGTTCTAGATGTTGATGATTCATCTGTACATAATCGACACGTGGATCAAATACGTTTTGGGGATACAGGTCAGTTTGTTCCAAATTCTGGTGTGGCTTCAGATAATGGTGATTCTGCTGTAGATTCGAATTGTAACCAAGAAATTGCAAGCATCATACGAAGGTCTTCAAGACTGCAAATGAAACCAAAGAAGGGTTTCCAGAACCCGCAGTCCCATTCAACGTGTGGTGGATGTGGCGAATGTCACTGAACATATATTTTCACGTCGACTACTGAAGTTCAGGTTGTACACTTTCTGATGCGGTGCGTAATTCTAATTCGGGTATACGTGATACTGGCTTGTACTAGGTTCTATCTATTCACGAAATACCACATTGATTCCATTAATTTTCGTATGCTACGAATAGAAAACTCCATCACTTCAGTTATCTGAATTTGTCCGACCGTATTGACAGTGCCTGGCGCATTGAACATGAGTTCTGTTCCGCGTTCTATTACCATCTAATATTCGAGACGCTTGTCGTACGTTCGTGGTGCCTAGATTTCTGATTCCATCACAATAATAACCTCCTGTTTGCTAGTTCTGTTGCATAGTCCGGATGCAACTGCAAACACTTGCTCCACTCTTGTGCGTTGTCTAAGTATTTCACACTACTATTAGTCAGGTGGTTGAGCATAACCGTCCATCAACCTCCAGACAAGCGCCTGGTGTTGCTACTTGCGTTTGCAAACATTTGCGAACATGCTCTTTGACACGAACTCCTGGAGTATGGTGCGACTGTTCATGGTACGACACAACACTAGTTGTCGGTGTGGCCTCTCCATGTAGCTCACATCGCGGGCATACAGATATCTCACATCCTGGTGACCATGATCAAGCTGTCAGGAGGCTCGATTTGGTCGCCTCGAAGTTTCGACAGGACTATCAATGATTGCTTCGGTTGGTGCCACCGTGATGATAGATACTGTTACTGAACTCCCGACCACGCACACGAGAGCGTCGGACGGACTTGTGACTTCATGTTGTAGCATCAATGATTCACCGAGGCGAAGGTGTGTTCGACTTAGTCAGACGAGATTTCGAGAAGTGGGAGATTGTCTAAGATGAGGTGCACTACTATTTACCACGAGGAGAGTGGGTTACAGTAATTTCTTCGTCCAAGTAAACACTTCGAATATGACAGAGGTTAGAATGCGACGACACGCCGGCGCGTTACGCCTTAACCGAATGTGTTCAGCGGAAAACCGTGCGGACAGTTTGGTGAGCAGTGCAACTACCCGGTATGCTTCCTTCAAACTGGGATGTGACATTGAGGAGTGCAGTTCAACTCTCACTACCCAATGATAATCGAGTACCGCCCCTCGTCAAACGAGGTTCTTTGTAACTGGGACTGCCCACGGATAATATCGACCGATATATGTCCACTGACAGAACCGAGTTGTTCCGAGATTTTTACACACATTAATGCGTACATTGCGTTAGCCTAAATGCATGTGTCTTGGTTACCATTTTGCGACGTAACATTGTAAGCACCGGCATGTGTAAGGAGCAATTTGTCACAAGGATTATTTCGAGTTATGAGCGCAACTGTATGCTTTCCTCAGACCATTGTATCTCGCACATCTTCCGTTCTGTGTGAGTTCTTGTTTGTTCAACGCAGGTCATATATTGCGATAGCTGGAACTAAAGTCTGGAAGTTTGTGTTGTGCGTTGAGCCTTCATCTGGAAAACAAATGTCATGGGACGTTGGCAAACTGGATGACAGGAATACTATTACACAGATATTTTTGGTGCAGTTTCTGAAACATTAAATGAAATTTCCATGGTTGGAGACAATCGAAATCGTCTGTGGTCTAGCAACCTACTTTCCAGCTTCGTGGTGGATAAATAGACGCTAGGTCAATCGTATTTGTCTAACCATACAAAGAATTATTGCACACAACTCGATGTTCCATCGTGATGCGGGAGTGATCCATTAGAAACCTATTTCTTTGTAGGATGATAAACGACCATACTGTGAATAATCACCTGGTGAAATCATTCGACAGCATGCATTTTCATCAAGTGTGTATGTTCCATCTTGTCTGTTGCAGTCAGATATCATGTCGAGAGTGAGCTCTGTTAATCTTGCTTTTCACCTGACAGTACGCATCGGACATGTTCAGAGTGACATTGGCTGCAAGTGGCCAGGGCAATTCCTCACCATACAATGTGTGCTGGTTGCATTAACTCATCGGGAATTAGCCTGACGATTCAAAATGCAGACTTGCTTAGAAAGGTGGTGAAGAGTAGAGCGCGCGTTTCACCAACATTTACCATATTAGTGGGCCACATGTCACTGAATAGTCAGTAACAACAAAGTGACGTGGACATTATATGCATGAGTTCGCTACCGCCATTCAAATCATTCACTGACAAACTGCGAGCAGTAAAACCCAAACGTATTTCCCTCAGTTCGCCATTCATTTCTTTCTGCAACAAAATATCCGCTTAGCAGCAGTACACAAACGCCACTTAGACAGAATGGTCAAAAATCCATACAGGGTATGAGGGTGAAACCAGGTGTGTACTGCAATCATCCTCATCGAGTAAACAGCATAGTGATGGATTGTCTTCCCTGTAAACTGTCCCCAGTCATATCTGTTTGCAGATTCCGTGTTCAGCTACACACTCAAGCCATTTCTCTGTTTTCCAGTGTCACGAGTGGACAACATTGGTTGTTTTCGTGCATGTAGACGCTCATTCTCTCAGCGAAAGGACTCTCTCGTGTCAGAATATTGAAATCAATTAGCAGTCCTTTTAACTCATCTGAATGACTGAGTGGACATTCTATTCTATTGTTCTTCAAACGGCCATAAGCAAAATCCGGTTCTATATTAGTCACTAAACCAGACAGTCTATAACTCCATCTCTGATCCATACACTCACCAATATCCCCCCATTCCTCAGTGCCTTCAACTTTATGACCCGTTCATCTGGCTCATGGAGGCCTCCCTTTACAGTCCCCAAACACTTAGTCGGTATCCATCTGCAAACAATCCATTATAACTTCCATTCTGTTAACATCCTGAAAGGGCAAGCTGAAGTGAGGATTGCCCGCATCAATGCTTTCTCGTCTTTATTTGATGGACGTATATGGTATTTCAGTCCGCAGCGACTGTTTTCAACATTTATTTTATCCCTTTCAACAGACACAGCCTGTTTGATATCATATGCACGAAGACACATGTACATTGTATTTCTCTTGTATTGTGGTCCGATTGACTGAAGGACTATGACAAAGCACAATGCGTGACGCTTTCTTATGGCAGTTGCACACAAATATCGAATACTCCTCAGTCCAGATGTTTGACCTGGCCCTGAACGCTTGAGCATTCTCTGCTACCATGTTATATTTGTCCAACAGGACCCCACACTAAATGTTACCAGTTGTCTCCCCGTCTCCTGGATAACAACTGAATAATATTGTTGTCAGTTCATCAAGCGCGGCGAACGTTTCTCTATAGAATCGTGCCTACTCCCCATAATGAGTAAACCAGAAAAACTGAATATGGGAAAACGACGCTTATTGCAAGGAGATCGGGAAAGAGAGCTGTAAGCGAAACACAACAGAAGCAAAGCGCCACATGCCAATAGCTAGTGACCGCAAAGCGCAAGTGTAATTGTGAACTTGGACGGCCGAACAAACGGGAAAATAGAGACATGCAACCAAACAATGTCAATAGTGTCAACAGTCAAAATAAATAATGAGTTGAAATATGTGGCAAACCTAGAGTGTCTCCACAGAACGTGGAGTAGATTTTGATACCCTCTAGCAATCAAGTTGTTGCTGAAGAAGCTCCATTAGTTGATCAGCCATTTTCGCTGTCTCGGCAAGAGTTTGTGAACAGGCAACGAAAACTATTGTTTGCGTGGCTCCTGGCAATCTTTGAAGCCAGAGCTCCAGGAGGAGGTCTTCATCCATGTGAGAGTTGCCGATGAGTTGTTGTATTTGCGCTAGCAACGTTGTAGGGCGTTTGCCACCTAGCTTAAGGTCGTGGAAAAGTTTTTGTACTAGGGTCTTTTCGGTGGCTGTCGGCAAATTAACAACTGCTTTGCTTTAAATGTCTCGTACTTGTGCTATCCCAGTTGGTTTGCCATAACATCACGAAGCTGTGAGGTAACTTCGCTTGGAAGCCTGACTAACAACTGGCAGAGCCCTGTTTTTCAAGTTGACCATCACTCACATTTGATCGCAACCTCCACATTCAGATAGACTTTACAGCCAGCCTCTTTCGAAAAGAAGCACTAGACTCGAGTTTCGCTCTCATTAGGACTCGTCAGTAGCGCATATCCGTGCCATGGCCCGGATTTGGACTCCAGCCATTCCAACCATGAGGCAACCGTGTCAACCACTTCGCCATTGACCTCACATTAGGCACGACCGAATTATCAAATCTGAACGCTCAACCACTCTCGCTTGTGAGCAGTGATCAGGTTGCCTGATCGTCTCGAGAACCTTGTTTGATCAGACAAAATTCCGTTGTTGAAAAATTCTGCCTATAAGCAACCAAACCAAAGAGGGTCATTTTCGAGGAACTGAGGGACCGCTAGAGCATTAGTGCCAATGCGGAGGCTCTCAACGTTCTTAGGTAGAACTTCCGGCATTGGGTGGCAATTACGCGGTTCAGATATCAATAACCGTTAATCGGGGCGAATCGAGGAAATATACGAATGCTCATATGCCGGACGCATACACGAACAGAGGAACGCAACTGGCCACGTGTGCGTCAATAAATTATATACGCTCATTGCTACTCGTTGTCGAATAGCATACCTCATTGCGTACTGTATTATTCGTGTTCGAAGGCATCCGTATTGATTTTTAGCCTCGTCTTTCTTTTTATTAACAGCCGTCATTTTTACTCAAACACAGTTGGCGGCATCCGATTCGGATTAGCCTGTCACAGTGACCGAAGCCAAAGGACGCCTGCGCTTAGCCATCTCTGTAATTGGCTTGCGCTGCACCAATTGCAGTTCCATCTACACACCACATATGCAGTGTAAACCCGAAGGCCTTTGTGTTCTGCCTGCCAATGCTGGTTAGCCACTTGATTGGCTAATAATGGAAGGAAACTCGTATCTCTCGGAAACGAAACAGAGAGAGGCTGCAATGACGAGATCTACACTAAGAAGAAAGATTTGTTAAGTGTAATAGAAGAAGCGTTGCAGCATAGGAGTGCAGATTGGTGCATCCCAAAGAAGGTAAGGATAAAAAGCATAATTCTCATTGGACTATTGAAAGCCAGACAGACCAATCATCATCATCAGCACACCAGAGGAAAAGAATGGATAATAGACCACAGACCCTGAAGTTTCTGAAAAGAAGAGCGGATTAATTGTCAATGACCACGCTGTTGGCCGAAGCAGTCATTAACAGAAGTAGAATGGATATACTGATATGACCTACCTGAGCCTAACGTACTCGCCGCCTCTTCGCCGACGGGGTACTACGTGTACGTTTGTGACATAGTAACCCCAAACGGCCAGCGCATTCGCGGCCGCACACATCGCAACGCCATATAGTCACGTCACCGCGACCTATGGCA
>QNGE01007246.1:4510-24404 GCA_008508345.1 Paragonimus westermani | reverse complement strand
AGATTAGAGACAACAACCAGACGGTTTGTGTACGATGTAGTTTCGAGGACTGAAAATTTCTAATTCTAAGGCGTCATCGGCCTTAAAGATTTTAACCACCTGGTCTTAAAGATGCCGTTCGAAGTAATGCACAGTCAGTCAACAGCGCTTTCGGTGGATATCATGCGTTTCCCTTAGTTTCCTATCCATTTCGTTATCGTTTCTTTTTTCTCCGTTTGTTTTGGTGCTTCATTTTACCATGTCAGTGGTTTCTCGCGATGTGGGAGCGTCATAAAACGTCACATCTAAACACACTCGCACCACTGTTTGTGATTAACACTGGTGATAGGAGGTTGATGTCTGTGGTTTTGTTCTTTGGAATCTTCTGAATGTCGTCAAATTCAGGGGATTACAAGTTCGATAGAAATATTTCTCTCCACTCAAGTTTGAAGCAGTTTGGAGCTCATAAGTTGTTCGCTATGGTGAGTCTCACTGGTGTCCCTCACACAAAGCATTGTTTTCTGTGTGACCTAATAGATACATGTAAATTGGGTACTGACGGACTCTGTTATGATAGCTAAGCTATCGCGAAAAGTGACATCTTTTCTGTGGGTGGAGACGTTACAACGAATATCCGCCCATCTGGTTTTGTATCTCGATTGCTGCTGTTTTCTTGTTGAGCTATCTGACACGGACGATTAATGAAACGGAACAGTGGAAGCCTAACTCACCAGCTTCCTTGCACTTGACGCTTGTTTGTTTATTTATGATCCTATTTGTTGCTCACAACATTTAAGCGAAAGCGTTTGGATATACTTCTATGGTGCGTCGTTACCACGGGATAATTCAGAACTAGTTCGTTTCATGGTCACCAGTTGTCTCAAGCACAGTCATGATTTCGGACTCGGACCAGTTTGCACATGATTCGAGCACGCTCGTCAATTCGGTCGTCCCTGTTATGGGATCGCATTATCTTCTTCCGTTCCACTTTCGACATTCCGCCATTATCTTGTCTATCCACGGTGTGCCAAATACTCGGCTTTCATACAGTTACCTGTCAACGTTCTTTCCACACTTGTTTCATCTCACTGCACTTTCATGTTTTTCTTTTTTTAAATCCCTATAGTTGGTTATCTGCTGAACTCCCACTCCTCTCCGAATTAGTTATGGGCTGTTCTCCGTGCGAGCACGGACTGAGAACCAACGATGCTAGTTCTGTGATTGCCCAATGTCTTGCATTGTCCATTCGCCCCGTTTCTCTTCGCTCGGATACCGCTCGGTCCTACCTGCCTCCTCGGCCACTGCTCCCTTACGGGAGCGTTCCACGTGCATCCATCATACCCTCCTCTTCACGTGCTTCTTTCGCTTCCTCCACATCATCTCGGCGGTCCGTCCATCATCACCCTACTTGGCCACCTATATACAATGTGGACCTAGATGCGAAACCATTGTGATTTAGGTGTTTTCTCTGCACTTATTTCCCCTCTGTTTTCCATGGCAAGGTCATCTCGATGTTGACCATGATCCCACTGTGCATCCACCTCCCTCCTGTACTTATTACTCCTGCTGTGCACTATTAATTTTTCTGGTTTTTGTTCAATGTTTTTTCACCGTTTGTATTTCTTTTGTCGTTCTGGTCCACCTAGTTCAAACGACCTCCCATCGAGGTACATCGGGTTCATGCTATACGGTTTGCAGGCTCGTGATCTCCTCTTTTTTGGAACTAGCGTGTTCACCTCCGCATCTCCCACTCCCCGAAGCCTCATCCCAAACAATCTGTAAAGTTGTGAATCGGAGGGTTTGTACATTCTGTATGTTTTGTTTGTTTCTTGCCCAATTTACTGATCAGAGCCTTCCCGTGTGCCCTCACACTCAGGACACGGGAGTTGGTGTTTATGGTTATTGTCACCACTGCGTTTCTGTCTTTACCATTCCTCACGACTCTGCAATTTTTGCTGTCTCAGATCACTATAGTGTTTTTCTTGTTCAGGTGTTAGTATGTTTTCGAAGATAAAACGAAGGCTTCTGTAAAATCCGTCTTTTTGTGGAAGAAGGGTTGATTCACATCTCCTGGCAGCGTTTCTGTTCACTGTCACATTAACGTGATGGACCCTGTAGTTCTGCTGGCTACTTGGACGAGTTTCGTTCTGGAGTATCTTGTTTTGCTCCAATCTCTCTATCCTGTCGTTTTTATTTTTCCGGCATCTTTTTTGTGCACTTTTGTACAGCATTGAATTGTTCTCGTTTTCTGTTGTCTTCACTTTTCCATCTGTTTGCTGTCGCACTTTCTCTCAGCCTATTGTTCTGTCTGTGTAACCATGGCTCTGCTGCACATGCGTTGATGAGGGGTATATATATATATTAGATTACTTCTACTTTATCGGTTGTTACATTTTTACTGTTTTTATGTACACATCTATCCCCCTCTGGTTCCTTTTTTGGATCCCTCCATATCTGGCTGCCTTTTTATTACTATTACTATTATTACTATTACCATTATCATTATTGCTACTATCAATACAACCCATGATTGGGTGAAAAGTTGTAAATCGCAATAAATTTATTGTGTAATGATTAGACTCAAGTTCAAGGTCATTTCACCGGTCCGGCTAATCGCTCCTGTTCGTTGGGTGTAGCTGACCATATCTGTGGTAGTGTATCTTCAAGTGGACTGTCTTATGTTACAGTCGAGTAGCGTTTGTCACGAGCTCGTCAGAGAAACTTGACTACACCCTATTCGAAGTCTTGGAATCGAGTCATACAACGACTTGATTGTACTCGATCTGTGTACCAGTTCCCACATTCTGATCGGTACATATCGAGTACCGTACGCTACCAGTTACATCAGCGCAGTCTTTTTGTAGTCAGTGTGGATATTTGTTGATTACTTTCTGGAAAATTTCAATGAAACAGATTGTTGGGACCCACCTGTCTGTCTTGAAAGAAATCTGACTGTGATGTCCCGTTCGGGTATTTTCGGGGGGTGTAAGATCGGAATACCTCCTCAAGCATGATTACTATTTAATGTCATTGAGCTCTGTCTGCCCACTTATCTTATGAAACAAAACGCTGCTGCAGTTAGTGGCTCTTGCACAACAAAGTTGCGTATGCGTGATTTCACCCACAAACGCGTGGGCACTCGTCAGCGCGTGTGTTTTCGAATGGAGTGTTCAACTCAGCGATAATACTGTCGCTTGTGAACTCCTGTATTCTAACCTGATTCAGTGATGATATTCTCGATCGTTTGGTTCAACTAGTTTCGGACTGTATGATGGTTCTGTTCGTTGGTAGGCCGAGCGACTCACCTATGGTTTTGAAAAATAATGTGTGGCGAAACAAGCTTGTTTTCAGTTACTTATCATCAGGCTGAATACATCGCATTTTACAGAGGAATCGTCAGGGGAGTAAACGGTGAACGGGTGGTTAATCAGGTCAGTCAGTTAACTGTCACTGCAATCAAGTACCCGCTTGAACGATGGGTCTTGACAGGCTAACAGGGTGGACGTTTGGCCCGCACAAATCCAATGCCTGAACAAACGTTCCTGGGCGCATATGAGTGGGTTATACATATGAATCTCAATAGTCTCTGTTGCAGACAGAATCCTACTCTTCGTCACTCTCTTCTGGATGGCCTTAACTCGGTAGATTGGGCGAAATGCGTACGTCACGTTAACAGTGTGATTTGAATCTACCAGGTATGGTATGGCGCTGCTGATAGGCTTCATTATTCCACTGTTGAGCCGAGCTGGGTGGTGTTCACGGACCCGGTCTGATAAGCGTCTAGTCGTGCGGCCACCATAACTGGTTCCACAGGAACAAGTAAATGACTATATACAAAACTTCTCACGATTGCGCTCAGAATTTTTGCGATCTGATTGCTCGCCCAAAGCAAGTGCCAGTTGATGGCATCGAGACGGCTTCTGTACGAACCAAGAAAACCACATTAGTGTTTGTGCAAGTGTTGGAGCTGACTCGTGTAAGTGAATCCCACCTTTGTATCTGACATTTTACATGCCGTACTCGTAGCCCACATCTCCACTTGTAGAATAGTGAAGATGGCTATCTAATTAAGGGTTTTTATTGCCCCGAATTGAGTGAATTTGGCTCAACACTAATACATGTTCGTCTGCTCACGTCAAAACAGGTGAATACGCTCTTCTGACACGGTTGCATCTCATCAGACGTAGTTTTTCTCAGAAAATTAAATTTCTTCCAATGTGTATCAGCTATGTTCTGAACGCACCACCATGGCTGACCGACGTGTGATTTTTGCAACCGGTTTTCATTAACAGCTGAGGAAGGGACGAGTGTGTATGTACTACTTTTTGTTTTAACGGAAAGGTTTCAGTTGCAGTAGCGTTCCCATTGTTGCAGACGGCCGATGTACTTTTATCCCATCACTAATTTGCACTTGTTCGCCTTACCAGCCGTTGGTGGGCTGACCACATTGGATCAACAGGTTTCTGATTCGTTGGCTGTCAGACTGGTCACGTTTATGGTTAATGTGGAGCATTCGTTTTGATCCCATACTAAGTAACATAAACCAGTGTAATTCATTACTTCGTGCCCTAATTCCACACGGTTGGTAGGATTGTAACAGTTTTAACGTTTTTGAAAAATGCGTTGTCGTTGACTTGCTTTGGCGGTCGCGTCTACTTGCTGCGACTGGTGATGATAGCTCTTGGAGTTCCGTTATTTAAATGCTCGCCTTATGTGACTACATTATCTGCACAGCAATGTGTTTGAATGAGACGGTCTGATGAGAGTTGCAAGAAGGTAGCTCTTTGGTAAGTGCTTCCCTACTCTCGTTTGCAAATTGCTTGTTTGTTTGTAAGTCGTAGGCACCCCCGATGTTGTCATATTGGTTTATGAACGATGAGGTGTGCTGTTCTAGTTTAGCTAGGTGGTTTTCGTGCTCAACGCCCCATCCCGTTCTAGTTTTTATTTTCATGAATCTGTTCTGTGTGTATTTTCATGGATGTATTGAAGCTAGCCATCAGGTCTACAACTACGAACAGTGATACTTACCGCTAACTTAGTCGGGGGGATCATTGCTGGTCTCCTAGATCAATTTCTTGTCTAGTTTGTTCATATTCATAGATATGTGATTTTCAACAATCAGCTCACAAATTTGAGTCTGGCACTCATGTTCGAACTGACTACTGATGAAGTCTGTATTAATCGTAGCAGTGAAACAACTGTGATCGAGCTCTAGCAAGCAAGTATTCGTTTGACAAGACGGTCGGGTATGTGTATAATCACCTAGATATTTAGGCAAGTTAGTTTATCATTGATTGATAGCAACTGCTCGTGTGAAGCTACCGGCGGTAATCCGGCTGGCCTTGTAACGAGCAAAAATTCGGACGAATTGGAATAGGTGTATCATTACAGATATTTCTCCACTCGTGGTTGTGCATCTGGAATTTGGACATCGATTGGCCAACTGTATGCTTGTCTTGGATTGCTTAAGAATTGATTATATTCCCATCAAAAATTAATTCGAGCTTCCCAACTACTCTGTTCTGGAAGGAACATGAACAGCATTGAATAAAAACCATATTTATACGTTTCGTTAAATTTAACGCCGTCTTTTAGCTTCCGGACCGTTTTACTGATATCGTTCCCCCGAGGAAATTTTAACTTGCTTGGCACTACTACTGATGCAAAGCATGACATCATCAGCAGAAAATCATCTGCACAAACCAAACAATAATTTCGCAACACACTACCTCCGTAGTTATTTGAAATATGAGGTCAGGTCTCATCACACAACATACACAATAGTCGTTATTTTGGCCAAGAATGTAGCACAGTTCAGTTTTCCGATATCTGAAAATATCAAGTGAAACAACAAACAAACGTGCTTGCTCATTTCTGATCTAGAAGCTAGAAATGACAAGTGGCTAAAAACCGATGAACAATGGTTGGAATGTACTAGGTACGAACTACACAAACGATGAGAAATGACTACATTACTAAAGGAATGCCTAAATTAGCCTCGAGCAATATGGTATGTAGTAGTCTCCCACGTAGAATAGCCACAGACGGAATGTAGAATAAGACAGCACTCAAGTATGATGAAACGAACTTACATCAGATGCCTGAATTCAAAATTAATTTGCGATAAGCTATCATAATTTCTCTAATTCTGTAATAAGCAACAGTAGTGCGTGGGATCCACGATGAGGCAAGGCAACATCAGATTCAGAAGAGCGATAGGTAAGCGGAAATGCCGTTTAGACAATTTACATATATCGGACGTTACCATACACTCTGTTAGCGTCTCCTAATGCGAAGTACAGCTGGTTCAATCCTCCCATTCACACTTTCTGTGTCTGATGGGTTCAGGAAAGGACCAAACCAGCCATGGAGTGTTCGGTTGAGAGTGAACATCAAGAAGCATTGTAAATATGCTCAAGTACGTCGCTAGTTTGACCTATTCAGCTTTCTTCACCCAACTACTCACCAGCGCCCTCTGAGTTTAAGTTCCACGATGCAGCGTGAAGTTGTTTTGTGATACACTACGTGAGACAGATCTGGGTCTAAAAATTACTCGTACGCTACCATTGCTGCAGTTATCGTGCCAGCTCACCTCCTCGTTGGTCGACTGTGGGTTCACTTCCTGCTTGACTAAAGATAAGCTACCATTATGCATCAAGTAAGGTGTTTGTTTTGGATGACGTCTACCTTCCAAAGTGAAACGGTGTACCTCACCCTGACCTTGTCCTTTCAATATAAAATATACAGGCAATGCAGCTATATCTCTCCTACTAATCTCTTTGACGATGATTTTACAAAGATGCCCATTGGACATCTTATGCGCCAGTAAAATCATTTCGTCCCTGTCGAATGGCATACGTTGCCAGAAGCCATAACAACCCACGTCGTGTTTGAATAATCATTTCCATCACAGCAGGTTTAAGCTGTAAATGGAAGTTGATAACGTGCTTTGTTTGGATTTGCTTTAATCAGCCGACAGTAATAACAGTTCCCCCTTCCACTGATGAATCCCTTTCATCTCCTGCAGCTTTTATGCTAATACTCAGCTAATTGACTTGATTGCGCTATCTTCGACAGTGTAAATGTCCTCATACGGCAGATCTTTACTGAATTATCCCAAACTTCATGGGATTGTTTAATCCACTTAAAGAATAGACCACGATTGGCCGAAATGGTAACATTATTTTCTTGCTGTACAATTCTTCTGTGCCGGACTTCCGTAATGCCTCGATTCGGGTTGATCGCAATGCGTAGTGTTGTGATAAAGTAATGGTCCCACTAGGAAACCCAAGAAAGAAATAGGTTTACGAAAGTTTTACATCAAAACCCAGTGTAGAACAGATAAATACTACAAAATCATACGAACGATAGTTTTTGGACTTGAAGTGGCTCAGTTTACCCAGGATGAAACGCTGTATCAGTTTGATCTGACTGTGCTCAGCTCGCTCACGCATTGACCTCAAAGTGGATCACTAACGTACACAAATTTTAATGAAAAGTTCCCACACTTTGTTCTGGCAATCTATAATCGGATACAGAACCGACTAATGAATTTGGTTTCAGGCGGTTGTTTCGTTTCTCGAGCATTTCCAAGAGGGCGCTCATTAAGTGATCACTTGAATATATGAACGATACTCTGAAGATATGACGTCCTGTTGTGAATGTGTTCGTGCAGAAAACGTTATTGATGTTGCTTTGAAATTCAAGTGACGCAATTGGATAATAAACTTAAGAACTTTCAATCAGAAAACGGACAGAAAAAGCTGGTGTTTCATCTGTTTTTTGAGACCTCTGTCACTGTAACCAACTAACTTACATTTTGCACTCAACACTATTTCTTATACCACCA
The DNA here is from genome assembly GCA_008508345.1 of Paragonimus westermani. Lineage (NCBI taxonomy): Eukaryota > Metazoa > Platyhelminthes > Trematoda > Plagiorchiida > Troglotrematidae > Paragonimus > Paragonimus westermani. The sequence continues at coordinate 16,576 of QNGE01007246.1, read as the reverse complement.
GTCTTAACTTGTTCATAAACCCATATAAACCGAGAGTTATATATTTTTTACTGGTAGTTGAAAGTAATTGGATTTGAATAATGGCTAAGTAGACATGGGAAGCCTGACATTTCAACAGCCGTAACTCACCGGAGAAACGGTTTTAAATGTTTGCGGGCTAAAACGTTTATGTCCTTCTGTACTTTCTGTCAGTAAAATACCTAACCATTCAGGCCTTCCAACATTAGTGGTGTTCACGATATTGGACTTGTTTCACTGACTGTCTTCAGGTTACCTTGTTCCCTATCCACTTCAATCAATGTTGCATATTGTAACGAGAAGGCGTCCAATAAAGCACAATATTTATTGTCCAAATCGCCAGTCACATGCAACGCGCGCTCTCTCGTTTATGAGTCATAATTCCACCCCGCAACACCCCCACCCCCGGTTTCCGTTCACACGTCGTGTGCACTTCTAACCGGTTCACGTGTGTGACCGGTGCCTTCTATCGGGGGAATTTCTGCCTGCCATTCCTCGTTTGTTCGTCCGATTTCGTTGCGCGATGGCTCGTCCGGCTGCTCGTGCTGTCCGCGATCCACCCAATATTGGCCTTGACCGTATTCCAGCATCGTGTCGAGATGTTCCTCTAAATGTTGGAAAAACGACGCCTCCGATCTGGCCGTCTGCCGTATTTCGCCTGCCCTGCCTCGCCCGTTGGTCCGATCCAGTCGAGCGATGACTCATCCGGTCGCGCACGTTGTCCTTGATCCGATCGAGGCAGGTTTTCGAACGTACCTCCCCACGTTGAGATATTCGGCCGAGCGTTGGAAAACTCGCACCTCCGGGCTGACAATCCACCAGAATATGTGCTCCAGGCAACAGACGTACCTGATTGAACAGCTTCTATACATCCTTAATTGTCACTTGAGGTGTATCTGCTATCCTGGAAGTCTTCCATCCTGTTGCGATTGTCCGCTGTCCTTTCGCGATCATTGTACTGTGCGATGAGATGAGTGGGATGTGTCAACACTTGTTTGTTAACCAGTATGCCTTGTTCGGTCGTTTCCCCATCATCTGGTCAGCCGATATATTGAAGTTGTTTTTTTACCACTGTACATATTTTCTCCTGTTTTTTTTTACCTGGCTTTTTCTCACAAAACTTTGCACAGTGTGCCAAATACCTAAGCTGTGGCACTCCGTACAAGCATTTCTCATGATTTCAACATGTGCAAACACTTTTAAGCAAAGAAATCACATCTGACACAAAACTTCTGTATCCAGTTATTCTTAAATGTATTTTCACGTCTTCAACTAGATTCCGATACCAACATTCAGTTGCGTGCAACACGTCTTACCATTCGATAGTAATCCGTTATTTTGCTCGACCTCTACACATAGTCAGGCTTTACTATTCGTGTATTAACCAGAAAGCTGAATTACTGGAACTTCTTCAAAACGGATATCAATCGAGATCGTGTTTCCCAACTCTTCCTGGAGGTTCATGAGTGTACTTTTATTGTGACCTATGCATAGTTGGCAAACTGTCCTCCATTTTCTGAAGACGTGCGTGAAAGTCAAAACTCATCTGTCGGTGTGCATAAATGATAATATTGACTTGTTTTGACCCGACTCGATTCGCACATCGCTTCAGGCCAGTTTCTCTCTCCTCACCTGTTGCATTTTTTTGTGACGCAGTTGTAGTCACAATAGTTAACTACCCACCACTGACAATGAGCACTAATCAATCCGTGAACTTTACTCATTCAGTCTACAATGGAAAAAATGCATTCAACATTGATCATTTAGCGATCATTGTTTGCCGAACCGTAAGACAGGAAAACAAGAGGCCGAGTTTTTCCATTCTGCATGCAAAATTGTAATGACCCTTTAGTTACTTTGTCTCCGTTCTACCTTTTATTCATGTTCGTCGTTTATTAACGCCTAAATATGTAAGTTGCAATCAGCGTATTTTTCTCTTCTACCTAACGTTGTAGGTTGCAAAATGATCAATGTATTACCGGAATTGTTGTGGCTGTGTAAACGTTTTTTGCACTATCAAATGCCTCTTAAGGTTTAAACACGAGAAAGTTTCAAATGGTTTATTCTCTTGGCTCATACGCTTGTTAATCAATTGTCTGATTACTCGAAGCGCTAAAGCTGATGAACCGGAGAATGACCGCTCATATATGCACTGCACACTCACTGACGGATTTATTCATCTTTAAAGTAGCGCCATAACACTTCTTGTGGACTCTGATGATCTATCGACCGTTTGATATTGACTTTAAAGCCAGTTTGCAGTTATCGATCATCCACTGTTTTAGTGCACTCTTGGTTCAGTTATCGACATTTCAGTTCAGTTTTGAAGCTGATTGCTAGTTTGTGTATTGAGTCGTTAGTATTTGAAACGCTGGTACTTAACAGGCATACCGCTGTCCTCAATTTCCTGAGTGGCCAGTATTTCAACACTGGGACTAGCATATTTCTGATCCACGTGATATCCATCACGGGGCAATCGTATTTTTGAGTGCCACTGTTCAGTTTTGTTACCGCAACAGTTTAAACAAGTAGTATCGAACCATACTCAAGTATGTAACTGAGCTCTAGTCTGTTTTCATTCCGTTAATGAAGATGGATGCAATACACCTCGGTTCGCCACTTTGCACTTGTTAAGGCCACAAGAGCTCGAATTGGTGTTTGTGATGTTTCTTGATGCCGACTTTCAAACGGACACTGCACGACCGGTTTGGCTCTTGTTTAGACTTACCCATAGACCGCGGTGTGTGCCTGATGAGATGTAGCGGAATGCGCTCCAGATACATTATGCAAAGAACTGTTTCTGACCTCTTTGTCCAAATTTGTTACGGGAAAAAGTTGGTTTGCTCATCAAGTAGAAACAACCTAAATGGGAGACCGAACCGACTGCCCTTCGCGTTACGAGAAAATGTTCTTTTTTCCACTTCTGATGGAAGAATCTGTAGGTAATTGAGTTGTAGCTTGCCCTCACTCCGTTAGTGTCTCCTAATGCGAAGTACANAAGTACACCTGGCTCAATCCTCCCATTCACACTGTCTGTGTCTGATGGGTTCAGGAAAGGACCAAACCAGCCATGGAGTGTTCGGTTGAGAGTGAACATCAAGAAGCATTGTAAATATGCTCAAGTACGTCGCTAGTTTGACCTATTCAGCTTTCTTCACCCAACTACTCACCAGCGCCCTCTGAGTTTAAGTTCCACGATGCAGCGTGAAGTTGTTTTGTGATACACTACGTGAGACAGATCTGGGTCTAAAAATTACTCGTACGCTACCATTGCTGCAGTTATCGTGCCAGCTCACCTCCTCGTTGGTCGACTGTGGGTTCACTTCCTGCTTGACTAAAGATAAGCTACCATTATGCATCAAGTAAGGTGTTTGTTTTGGATGACGTCTACCTTCCAAAGTGAAACGGTGTACCTCACCTTGACCTTGTCCTTTCAATATAAAATATACAGGCAATGCAGCTATATCTCTCCTACTAATCTCTTTGACGATGATTTTACAAAGATGCCCATTGGACATCTTATGCGCCAGTAAAATCATTTCGTCCCTGTCGAATGGCATACGTTGCCAGAAGCCATAACAACCCACGTCGTGTTTGAATAATCATTTCCATCACAGCAGGTTTAAGCTGTAAATGGAAGTTGATAACGTGCTTTGTTTGGATTTGCTTTAATCAGCCGACAGTAATAACAGTTCCCCCTTCCACTGATGAATCCCTTTCATCTCCTGCAGCTTTCATGCTAATTCGTGATGTATATATATGTTTATCATATTGTAGGGAGAAGGCGTCCATTAAAGCACAATCTTTATTGTCCAAATCGCCAGTCACATGCAACGCGCGCTCTCTCGTTTATGAGTCATAATTCCACCCCGCAACACCCCCACCCCCGGTTTCCGTTCACACGTCGTGTGCATTTCTAACCGGTTCACGTGTGTGACCGGTGCCTTCTATCGGGGGAATTCCTGCCTGCCATTCCTCGTTTGTTCGTCCGATTTCGTTGCGCGATGGCTCGTCCGGCTGCTCGTGCTGTCCGCGATCCACCCAATATTGGCCTTGACCGTATTCCAGCATCGTGTCGAGATGTTCCTCTAAATGTTGGAAAAACGACGCCTCCGATCTGGCCGTCTGCCGTATTTCGCCTGCCCTGCCTCGCCCGTTGGTCCGATCCAGTCGAGCGATGACTCATCCGGTCGCGCACGTTGTCCTTGATCCGATCGAGGCAGGCTTTTGAACGTACCTCCCCCACGTTGAGATATTCGGCCGAGCGTTCGAATACTCACACCTCCGACCTGACGATCCACCACAATATATCCTTTGGTTGAATTATTGTTTCTGAAACGAATTACGACGCTATTTCTAGTGACCAGTTCTCACGTGTCATCACTTTGCTAGTTAGTTGGTCTGATCTGTTAACGCTACGTTGATATTCTGCACGATTTGTGCCGTGACAGATTTCAATGCGGTCGTTCAAGTGCTCAAGAAAAGGTGTTACATTTGCGTAGTTAAATCACAGGGGGTGTTGGTTACATTCTCCCAGTATAGAATTTGAATGCGGATCAAATTTTTGACCAGCATTTGTAAACGATTCAGTGGTTCTATTCTGGTAAACTCACATGTCCCTAATTCAAATAACCAGGAAAACAGGTGTACCATACTCCCAAACCGAGGACGTTCTGTCCTGTCTCATGTAATCTGTTAAGTCTCCGTGCGGATCACATTCGTCCTATTTTTCTGTGAACTTTTGACTGCGTACTTTTCCCACATACATGGCCAGTTTATGACCAGATGGATGAGTGGATGGATGCGTTATTCAAGTCGCCATTTTGTCCCATTTTCAACCAGGTCGGCCGTGGTAGAAACGCATTCAGCTGACCCTATTTAAACCCATCCACGTCATAGCAACTATTGATAACAGAGTTATATCCCTGTTGCTGTTATCCTTGACATCCCAAAGAACCCTAAACTCAACATCAAAAGGTACTAGCGTGGCTATGCAACGATGGCATCTTTCATGTGTTGGTAATTTTGAAACAAATGAGGGGACAGTTGGTAACAACTTGCCATCAAGTAGCAAACATCGGATTCACCAAAACGTATGATTTGGTAAACTAAACAACATACTGACCAAGGATCAAAGACGACGTGACAACGTGCGTGGTTTCCCACCCATAAATGTCACGGAACCCAGTAGCCCTTGTAACCAATACTTGTCCCCAAGGTAGAGAAACTTTAGTCGGTGGATCTGAGAGAACTAGATCTATTGAACACTACTGCTCACCACCTGTTAAGTTAAGGCAATTGAAGAATCGGATAAGTGGACGCCTAGATTGGGCGAACTACGACGTGTTAAAGATTATCTTGACGGACCAGAGATCGAGGAATTTCACATGGGTACTCAGCAGTTTGGACGCTAGCGTATAAGGACGACACCACATCAGACGCAGATGAATGAACTCACTGAACGCAACAAACAAGCAATCAAAGAGTGGTTATCAGTCAAAGGAGGTGATTAAAAGTGTGCCCTACCACTGGTGTAATTGGCCCGCCGAGCTACTGTTCAGGCAAACAAGAAGAAATCTACATTTCGAATAATGTAGGAAAAAACTACGAACTCCAGTGGACCAACATCTTATGATATGGTTACAGTGCAGTAATCCTACCAGAGACTTATTCTACACAAGAAGAAGAAGGGCCAAACTAAGTTCGAAGATCTCGAGAGTACATGCATGATCGCAACAATCAGCCGGAGAGCGTTGTGGGATCACGATGTTTGACTCAGAAGAAAGTAGAATTCCGCGATCGTCGAGACACAGGTACCTCCAGCTCGGTCTCAAGAAATATTCTATCTAAATAGGTGGGTACGTATATGTTACATTTCAAACGTGGCTCGCTACAGACGATCAAACAGAACAACGCGACGAAACAGTGCATGGCAGTGAATCGCCGTATTACAGCAGAATGTCGACAGAGCAAACCTGAAGCGCATCGTCCATTTATGAACCGAAGTCGCGTCAATCGGAGAGAATTTGTCAGCAGGTGTGAATTAATATATTAAAAAAACCTTAGAAAAAAGAGTGTTTTATAAGGCAAGTATCAATAATGAGTAATATGTCACGATTGGAAAGCATGGAAACTAAAATGTTGTCCTTAGCTCCAGTAAGACCATTGANGGAAACTAAAATGTTGTCCTTAGCTCCAGGAAGACCATTGGCTAGAAGCAAGGGGTGGAAACGTGCATATGTACTAAGCTTAACGAGTAAACTGAAAGGTTGGGGATGCACTACTTTCAACGGATGTGAAATTAAAACAGTGGCGTAGTAAAGTGCTCGTTTTTTAATCGTATATTTTTACAAATCATGTTACAAAAGTTCAGAAATAGATCATTTCTCAGGCCATGCTTCGTTTACTGGTATGGCACTATCCTTTTAAACAACCGCCCACTTATTGTACGTGAGTATGTGGCAGTGTGAGTGAGCACGATTTGAATAAAAATAGATCATTCTCACTTCAGAATGAAGGACATAAATGGGCAGAGTTTTTGAGAGTGTAACTTCAACCTCCATGTTGAATACATGATGACCTCTGATATACTAACCCTGTTTGTCAGTTTTGCCTTCCGCATCAGCCACTGACGATGGGATTTCAACAATAGCTATGGATTTGTAATTGTTGAACTGTATATGCGACGTTCACTCCATGTTCTCCGATCACTTTTATCAACAATCACTCATCATTTGCCGATTTTTCGAACAAAAATTTAAAGGCATACAAACCAAATTATTGGTAACAGAAATGCAGGTCTACCGGTGCCACTTACTCCATAATCTTTCCCGTCGTTGATTGTACAAATCCATCGTCTTTGCTTGGTTCAGTCTTGTTTACAGCTCCATTCTTGTCACAACTCAAGCAAGTGAATAATTTACATTTCTCGATATAAATTCAGTCGCGCCATCTGACAATCAGTTGAAGTCCTCAGGTTGAAACTTGTAGACCAATATTACCACCCTTGTGCGACCAAAACGAAATTGGAGTCTAGAGCGTTACATCAGTGGTAAGGTAGGAGAAAGTTAGTTGGATGTTGTTATTTGTCAAATATATCTCTCTCCAAAAATTTGGCATCCGAAATAACGATATGTCCAATGAGAGCAACACAAAAAAGTCGATTTCACTAGTGCTGTCTGAAAAGATAATATGGTCATACAACTACTCAACTGTAGTCCGGAGAATTTTTTCCATCCACCACACACAGGAACCAAACTTAGCCTATGGCTTAAGAATTTCCATCTTAAGAAAAATTGACCTATCTCTGCTCGCAATATGTCTTCTCGGTTACCATCTAGCGTACAGCATAATACATTAAGCGTGAATCTGGGTAGGTATTTAAAGGCAAAATAGGGTATCATCCAGTCTGTTTAATAGTTTGTGTTAGTAAGTCGATAACAAGTGTGATTTTCGCTCACCTGACCGACGCGAACAACGTCATTGAAAATAACTTACATAGTCACAATCAGCTAACGGAAGTCAATTCAGAAGTGCAGTATCTTGCCAGCCGGTGTGATTGCAGTCAGACTGCGTACTCTAAAACTAGGAGCCCAAAGAAGCGTCTGGTCATGCCCCTAACATCCTATCACCAGTGACCAATTTATCTTAGCGACCTATGAGCCAGTGCCAGGTGATATAAGTCGCTTGAATTATATTTAGCGACAGAATTCACCTAAACTATGTGGAATATCCGTGTGTACTGTTTTAACCCACTGATACACACTTATATATATTACCTCAATGGTTAGGCCTCGAAAACCTTGTACGTTATTTTACCCTCCCGGCGAAACCGTTATAAAGAGAAAACGTTTCACTTTGCATGATGCTGTTTGATCACATGACACTTTATGTAGCCTACGCTCCCATAACTTTTTGAGCCATCTCATATAGTTTCAAATCATCCAAATCATCCGGTTTGCTTGTGTACTAAATTACTTATAGGCAGCTTGATAGTCTAGTTGATTGCCGATAGATGTGTAAAACGTCCGGGCTAGAGCCGGACTCAACGGATTTCTTCGAAGTGACTAAATCACTTGAACATCCATTTTAACTACGTTATGGTATTGTTTATTATTTGTGTCGACCGCATTCGACACAGTATATTTATGAACACCATTGTGCAGTTAACACGATATATCGCACTATGCTACTCATACTACTACTCAGTAGTATGGCACAAGCATGTATTTGGGTACTGAAGTAATCAGAGTATGCGGGAAAAATTTGAGTGCAGTTTGGCATGAAATGATCCTCTATACATACAGGAACTTTGCATTGGCGACCGTTGCAACCGTGACGTCCTGGTGTTATTGTTATAAACAAATGAGTGTTTGTTATCGTGTTAAAGCACATACCCCGTGTGTTGGTTCTCCGAAAAAACCTTCACGTCATCCACGTTCTTGGCTCACAACAACCTCTGTCCCATTTAAATCGGTATACTTTGAATGAAACGACGAGCATTAATTCATTCATTGCGATGAAAACTTGTACCCCTTACCAGTCATTCAAGCTACAGCGCAAAAGACCTTCCAGTAGCTGACCCATCGACGTACAGTTTCAAGGTGCAGCCCAGGGTCAGATGAACAGTTACACTGTCATTTATGTCTGTTAATCTTTTCGGATTCACCAGATGCTTTGGTCATTACTGGACCGACGGCCTTGCTACTGGTCACTCTTTGTGTAAGTGTCATCAATCAATCAAATATGTCTGACTGTTTTTGTTATTCTATACATAAGAACTTATATCCCTACAAAGCAAAATGCTTGTTGTGGTCCACTTATGATCTTTTCTTCACAACGTACCGGGATAATCCGAGTTCAGAATCTGGAATATGACTTGCAGAGCTTACATATTATGAACCTCATTGTAATCCAGCTTAACCGTGAAATTTCGAATCTATCTGTCATAACACTGCTAGCTGTACACGTAATTCGTAACAGAAGACAGTGTTCATCGGATGCTCAAACCCGGTGAAAACCCAAATCAGCAAGTCTTGCACACCACGCATTCCATGCAGCTGATTGTATTGTCTTTGATTTGACCATGGAGATGTTTCCCCATTGCCATATGATCGTAGCGGAAATTGTCTTTTCTCCAAAAAATAGTCCGTGACCTAGGATTGTTCATATAAGCGAAAGCACTGCATCCTTACACTGGCACTCCAAAGCCGTTACCATCCCTGTTTACCCTCAGTGGACAGCTTACTTCAGATTTTAACCGATAGTGTCTCTACTAACAGCCGAGCTGCCGTCTTCTAGACAACCGGTCTTGTAAAATTCGGATGTGTTGGGATATGACTAGTCAGCCCTTTTGATAGAACAGAGAGACCCAAACTACATCAGGTTGTCGGGCTGTATTGACTGTATTTATATCACGAAAATATGCAGCCTCGCTGGTCATAACCAGTGGAACCTAAGTCTCATCACACTCATCCAGATCAATGGGATACTAGTAAATTGCGTAATATACTGTCGTTGCATTTTCTCTAGTTATCAGTTCTCATTCATGTCAGCTACAGTTGCTTGGTAATCTCAGCTTCCGGGACGGCTATTTACAGACAGCGTCGGACTTACAGTTGCGAAATACTACGATTACGTTCAATCAGAAGTGTCACGTTTACCTTGACGCCTTGGTCCGACAACTATTACATTGTTGTGCTGTCTACGAACCAAATATCCGGAAAATTCAATGTGAAAATTGTATAATTATTTTGCATTCCTCATTCAATCGCTTTACTGGTTCGTATGCAGAAAATGTGCCTAAATACATGTAGGTTTAATCCAAGGTGACCAGTAGCTTATTCCTGTCGTGTCCAGGCTAATATTGGATTTTAGTTTGTATTTCTCATAACGTTAGTTTGAGAAGTTCAGTAACTTCAGAGTGATCCAGTTGGGGTCATCCATTAGTATTGGTGCTGAGCAGGCTGGTTCAAAACTGAAGTTTGTGAGAGCAAACAGAAAATTGGTTAATTCTGCTATACAAATGTGTATTCGACTATGCTTGAAATGTGAGTGTATACAGGCATACGATACGGAGATCAGAAAAAGGGCAGTAAACGGTAGAATATAGTGAGCGCAAGTAATCCAAAATGGATGTTATTAAAAATGATCGACAATGGCCAATTTATCACTAACAAACAGGAAGAAATGACGTAACGTGTATACAATTACGAACGAAGTATTCAAATCAACTGTCATGTGTGCGAGACAAACACATTGGTTACGTACGTTTTTGCAGGGGATAGAAGAATCCTACCTGTGGATGAGCCAGCTACGTCAAGCAGATTGTTGGTTTTGAGGACAAATAAAAAATTCGACAGTGCCAACTAAAACACTGTGATAGAAATATGTAAGTAGTCTTCTGAAGTAGTTCCGTTATTCATTACCGCCACCTTGCTACAAACGCCAGTTTTCGATTCGTCAATTAGGGTCCACAAAATGCCTTCAAACCAGACCTCTGTGCGAAAGTTGTCTAGGCACAAGTGTCATTATCACAGCACATTAATCAGCAAGCCACGTGCATCATCAGGTAGACATTCCGTACACAATACAAACACATCAAACAATCTGTGTACCTAATACAGAACGGGGCACTTTCAAACGTGTGGCAGGTAATGTTTCTCCACGTTAATACCACTCACGCACAGCACGGACAAAGCTGCAAACTATTAATTTTTTAAATTTTCCTGAGTGAAGCCAAGATAGGACTGAACAAGTGGTTAGCATTGGTCAGTTCTAGATGTCAACCAGAATAAATCAATGATAATTCTGACGGGTCATTCGGACAGAAACCTACGGTTGGTTGGGAGGCCTCTGGTACTTTCAAACTCACTGGTGTGACTGATCCGGCAGGAGTGGAGGAACAAAGGTAGAATGGCGAATAAGCAATCGTTGTTGATTTATGGAACAAAAGTACCAGAAATTCCTGGGAGTAGAACCTTACGGAAGCGACCTCTTCAGTCTCACCAAGAACAGATATGACGCATAGGTCTTGACGAAACAGGACTAGTCTGCAGCGGTGCAACATATACCTGAAATTTAACACAGACCTAGTGAAGCAAAGACAGACAGCCGCACCATATTACTTACACCACTATTCAGTAGCAGCATGGATCGAAATGATCGCGGGATAAATACGGGAGAGATACGGGAAGGATGATTAGTGGGCAGCATCACGTACAATGGTTTCGCCACATGACGGAACTGAGACGTAGTGTCCAAAGCGACTGGAGCATCTTCGGACGAGTGTGGCGTGCAAATGAGTGTTTCTGTTCGTAGTCCCGTTGAGACGCTTAAGTCGTGTATTGGTTTCCCCAAATAAACTCTTGTGCCACCCGCCTTCTCTCTTCACAACACTAGGTCACATAACCTCGACCGGTGAGGGAACATTTCATCTGATATGTTACAAACTTCTGAAGATTTTAAAAGCTATCTTCTCAGTAAGAATTTTTCGCAATTATTTGGTGGCTTTCTCTATAATCTTGGCTGAGTCCCTACAAGTAATTCAGTCTATTTCATTGTTCCTATGAATTAAAAGTTATTCCGATGCATTCATCAGATTCCTTGAGGTTAAGACAGTTTTCCTCAGTTAAAATGAGATCTAAATTTTCAATTAACTATGCAACAACTCTATCCAACGACCTAGATTGCTCTCCGTTTTTCTTGAAATCGTTACTGTTCAAATGGCCGATGGTTCACTTCTTTCAGCAACCGATCTACAGAGTAGCCGGAAGAAGCATATCTATATGCTGTTCCCCCTGTAGTGACCCCATTTGCTTGTGGCTAACTGCGTTGAAGGTACAGTTAACATTTGTACTCTCTACCTTCCACCACATTTTGTATGCGTTTAAACTTTTTTGAACGAGTATGGTTACCGGCAGACCACCCGCACACTCGAACGTTTCTGCTCCGGTGCCTGCTCGCGTGACGTTTTGCTGTGTTGACGTTTCATCTCGCTCTTCGCTCGCTCTCGTCGATTTTACGTGTCGACAATATATTTCTCGTCTA
>QNGE01007245.1:11401-24406 GCA_008508345.1 Paragonimus westermani | reverse complement strand
ACACGTGCCCCAAAACTAACGATTTCTAGGACATAATCAACAAATACCAAACGCGAAATAGAAATGCGAATAACTGGGGGAGACGAAATGCATATTATACGATAATCGCAGTAAGGTTCGAACAACACAAACGATATTGATGCGCCGAATTAGCTAAGGAACATGGAGATCCGTCAGTCGAGCGTCTGATCAGACCGGAAGTGTTTATAGCGCCACTGGCGCGCATAGGCCAAAAACGGACGTGATCACACTCAGAAAGCGCACGGTAGAGAAACACCCTCACGATCCTACGTGCAGTGTGAACTAGGAGTTCAGGAGGAATTTGACGAATCTTGCAGCAGCCGGACCTGGGTTATCTCCCGGTAACTGTACAGTCAGCAAGCTTCCTGTAGCGTGCGGGAGGGAAAACATGTGGAATTTTCAACTTAAAGTACATACAATTAGGTTGAAAAAACATGCTTTCACACAAAGTGTCAACTTCCACAAAAAATATTAGCAAGAATCAGCGAAACGTGTATGAGAAGAAAATCATAATAAGTAACTGTAACAAGACAGTTGTTACAAACCAGCATGTTAAGTGTAGAAAACACTAACGTACTCATCGAAACTTACGGACCATCGGATGCGCCCACTATGTCGGCCACGTAACGATGTGGAATTTTCAGCCAATTAATTCACGATCGTGGTGCGTGTTTGTCACGTACCAGATGGCTCTATGAAGCTGGACGGTCACAGCATATCAGCCGCCAACTCAGTACGTGACCTGGGTTTGCGCTACTCAAATTCATTCAACTTCGCAGAACATAAATCTTTCCTAGTCGCTAAAACCAGACTGACGATGGGTTAAATAAAACGCTAATTCTTCCTACCTGCTGCAGGAACACACCTTTATAAACTGTTTTGTACGCCCCCAGTTTGAGTACTGCACGTCCATATATGACTACCTGCGCAAGCCTGATAGGCTAACTCTGGAAAGCCTCCAAAGTGCATTCAAGCTCTACTTGTCTGAGGACGTTATCTTCAAAAACGGACCTAATAACATCTGACGAAAAAAACCTGTTTTGTATGATGTTAAGTCACGCACCACCCGAAACGATCAAAACTACCGCCTTCAGGATAGATTTTGTACTTTCAGACTTGCCAGCGAACACGATAACATGTCTAGAGTCAACACGTATAGGTGTCAATATACTTGCCCGTTAGTGACAACCCAATCATCCTGGTACACCTTTACCCCATAATTATTGAGAGCTTGCGTGTCTGAGTTGTAAACCACCACGCAAAAACTGGACATGCTGAAATCTTTCAAAAAAACTCAACCTGTTCGTCTCACGATTGCATAATAACCTCGAGTCGCAGCTCTCCCTTTCCCTCCCCTGATAGTCCACTCGGCAACCTCTCGGTATTGCCAAACATTCTTCTCATTCTATATGCCGTCTGTGCAAAGATAATAGACATCTAAAATAAGTAATAATCGTACACTAGGAATAGCTTATAATCGGTCTCCTTTTGCGTTATTCATAACAGCTGTTTTCATGTGGTGTATATTTCATCAACCAACACAATGCTATTAACATCACATAGAAGGATATGTCAGAATATCACATGTTCCATTGTTCGTCACAGCTCACACAGTTAATTTCACGTTATCCCGTTTATCGCATAATTCCTCTCTCCATTCTTGGTTTCACTGATACATCCTGCGCGAGAAAACATCCCACCCTGCACGGACTTTTAAAAGTTCGCAATGGTTGTGCACATTGCAAGCTCCTCGAAATTCTTAGGAATTTGAGCGGAGACTGACGTCCAGTCGAGAGGTCCATGCGTTCCCTGCGAAAGTATACGCGTCCCCACCTCGCCCACATCATGAAAAATTTTCTGCACTTTTTTTCTGCACTATCTACATGGAATAATGATCAAATTCTTCGCCAGTACACCCTCTCCATCCTCCAGCCGCCGTGTTTGGGCACAACCTTGAGCATTAGGCCAGTGATCACCTTGTGGAGTCCAAAATGATGTAACAAACCAATTATTTTATCGAATCGTGCAGATCCCAAGCACCATTTTCTCAGAACCATGAAGCTCAAATTTTTCTGCCTAAACTTGAATTTTTCCTTCATATCATATCTGTTTTTGTCCGTTTTGTTGCTCTACTCACATAGCTGACTCGTTGTACAATTTTCAAATTAGGTGTTCAAATATGTATATGCTCAAAAACCATTGCGTTGATCACGCACTCCTGAGTGTGTTTCTTACAAATGCGTCGAGAAATATACCATTATTATTATAAGTTGAACTACTGATGTCAGGGGGGTTTGGTGTGTATTCGGGACGGGACTGCAGAACTGCATGTCTTGGCAATGCGTTTAGAGCATTTTCTTCAAGGAACGTGGGGTTGACTTGATCAGTCGGAATGAACTCGCGTTTGACTTCACGATTGACAGTAAAATGACTTTTCAGTTCGATTTAGCGCAGGAAAACGGACCTTTTTACAGCAGTTCTCAAAGCCTGCGAGAGCCGTCTGCTCCTATGGAGACGTGAAAGTGGGAAAGAAGTTGTTCGTGCAAATGCGCGGATGAAAACCGCTCCCGCGGTTGACGTGGACGTAGTTGTTGCGTGTAATTATCTAAGCATGCTACATACCTTCCGTAATCAAGAGATTTGATTTGTAGATGTCACTTCGGACAGGACATTAATAACTGACACACTCCGTTTATCCGCGCTAATTACCGCATCGACACTTCGTATGTGTTACCTCAACGTGGTCCGATGTCCCGCGACCTTTTCACCCTACAATCCGAAACGCAAAGTGACCTCGTGAAACAGACGTGTTCATTCGTGATGCACCTGGCCCGGTGGACCATCCCAATCATGTCAACACCACAGGTGCCTGTACAACCCTCTCTCACCCACTCCCCCTCCACACACGCACAAATTATCTCACGCTTGGTGGACCTGTCATTGGTCATGTTCACGATCAAACCAAAAGCCGTCAGGCCCTTTGACATGTAAAAACAAGTGGGGGTTTGAGACACGACACAACAGCGTCGTGCCTGTACTAGAGGACATGAACTAAATGGTACACAGTGTCACCGGAAGGATTTTGGCTCCGAGGCTCGTACTGTCTCACACAGCAAAGGAATTACGAGTCAAGGATTATACTACCCTACTCTCTGAAACTCTCCCACAAGTCTCCGCATACTCAAGCAGTGATCTGCAACAATCATGTGTACAGAACTGGCAGGATTTTGATAAGTTCAAACACTTGGTTATCTAGCTCATTCGTTTTTATATGTCACACTGTTAATTACGTGTTATACATGCATGCTTTTTATTGGCGTCATTATCTTTTGGTGATAAGTAACTCTTGCGTCAATAGATTGTCAGAGGGGGCATTTATTCGTTGAGTCGATTTGGCTTTCAGCCGATGTGGCTTTCAGCAGCGTCACGGAACCCAAGGAGGACTAAGGGTGAAGCCTCTCGCCAGGTGGGTTTTGATTGCACACAGAGGGCTGCTTTTAGCTGAGGATGATAACGTACTACGATCTTGTTGGACTGTGGACGATAGCGGTATTGCAAGTGTCTACACCAATAGTAGGGATAATATTTACTCCGAAACCATCGGAACTGTGCAGAGTGGACTGGAAACGCCTACCTACTTGGTCAGCGATCTCGGCAGCTTCTGCCAGCGTTTGCGAGTAGGCTACGGATACAATAGCTTGGGATGTCTCCAGCAACCTCTGCATCTATAGCTCCCATAGCAGTGACTCTTCTATCTGTGAGACACCAAGAAGTTGTTGCATCTTACGAATTAGTTTAAAGAAACGGTTGTCGTCCATCTGTAGTCTGCTGAATTGCTGTTGCAAGTGGGTTTTCTCTCGCCGTGTAACTGTCCTGATTGCGGACTCCCTAATGATGACGTGATGATGTTCCGCACGATGAGTAAGGAGGACACCAGCAGTTACATTATGACTTCCGTCAAAAGCCCAAGCACCAACTGAATGAACCTCGCCTTATCAGGCGAAATTTGGTCACTGGAAAACTCGGTCTCAAGATAAAAAATCCAAATTAACGTGTTCACCTCCAAGAATGGAGGAGCTGTTGAGATAACTTCGACTACGGTGCGCGAATTTAAGGGTGTGGGGTCTTCGCCAAACATGGTAAGTGCCTGATTTGCTGTAGTGCATGCAAACGAAAATATTAAACCTACAACCAGATGAGGAAATTCAGGCGGGCTTAGTGTTTCAAGAATGTGACAGTGGTCAGGAAAAAGTGGTGAAATACCGTAAACAGGTTTACAAGGTGGAACTAATTCACCATATGGCGTGAAGCAAAAATAGGAGAGCAGAACAAGCTGAATAGAAATAATGAGCCATAGTTCAATGATGAAACTTCTTTCCGGCTGAAAATTTTGTGTGAGACTCTCGCACAAAGTTTCAATTCATGTTCGAAGTGCTACTTAATGGCAGTAATTCAGAAGACAACAAACAGTGTAATATCATGTATATTGCTACGATCGAAGTAGCAATCGAATATTCTGCAAGCGTCCTGCGTGTTGCGCGTGTAACGGGGAATGTAAAACTTTTCGATGAAAGCGTTTTTCATTTCCTAACCGCGATAACTGAGTGTATCAAGTTTATATAACATGCAAGCCGGTCGTTCTTATTTAGACTGTCTGCTGCACTTTCTAACCGACCTTGGGGCAATGTGAGGGCACCGGCGAACAGCGTTCTTCCCAATTAGGTGCTCCAGCAACAATCCTGCGGAAGGGAACAACACGAACTAGCATGTGCCAGAAGCCCTGTAAGCTATGCACGCGACTTTTAAAAGCGTAAACTAAAAAGGCACTGACAACCCAGCATCACGCTTTGTTACGCAAGTAAATTTTATTCCGTGCGCGCCTGTTAGTTCCGACAGCGCGCTGCACCTTAAAAAGCGCTGGATGACCTTGAAACAACTTTCTAATTAAGCAACTGGTTGTCCTAGGTGGAGAGGGCGCAACGCACCTCAGGGTGCATATGAATGAGGAAGAGATGCCCGAAGCAAAAAAGATGCATGTATGCATAAATAGATTATGAAATAATGTGATCCCAAATAGAGAAATCTCCTGTGCATATATATTTTTTACGTGCACATAAATGCATGTGTACAAATGATATGAATTTCTGTGTGATATCACATAATCTCATGTCTGTGTGAAAATTCACGTTTGTGTGCGATGTGTATATATGTGCCTTAACTAATGTGCATATATGTATAACACACATATGTGCATTTGCATATATGTATCTTAATGTATAGGAATGTATTTTTATACATGCTTATGTATATATGTACATAAATATATGTACATTGCAACGCTAGCAGCACACTAAGACGGTCGACCGTCTTTTGAATGTCTTACGAAAGACACTCAACGACGTCACTAGTGAAGCAGCTCCGTTCTCACTGTTTGTAACTTTAGCAAGGAGAAATATTCGGAGGACCTAGCTTACATTTTTGATGCATAATTGCTTCTGACTGTTCTTCGTTCAATCACATCATACGATCATTACATTGTGAGCGCATCTTCAAAGTGACCAACCATTTGCAATTCGGGGTGTGAGGAGCCAATTCCCTTCCAAACCCAGGAAAACTTAATTTGAACGGCTTATGTAATATGCCAATGAAGAAGGAGAACAGGGGTGTGTTGGTAAGCGTTTATGGTAAACACGTAACACTACTACAAAAGTAAGGAAACAGTAAGAAACGATATAGGGCATTACGTCACGGTTCGATCAGTCAGGTTGTCCTCAATTGGGGTTTCCTCCTCGGCGACTGTACAGACCACCGGCTCTGCAACACAATGGAGAGGGAGAATGATTAGCCGCAGTTTTGAAACGTACTACGCGCGTCCACTTAGTTTCGGTTTCACTTTACACTATCCCCTACTACTTAAGACAGCGTCCTCGCTGTCACACCCAAGCCTCCGTCTGGCGGAACCTCGACCTCTGACCCTAACTCTGGCACATCGTCTTCAGCTCCTACTGGCAAATCATTGTCCATGCTATCCATGAATGGTTTCAGGCGGTTATAGTGGACGATCATAGGTAGACTATTTGGGGATGTCGGATCTCTTATTGAACAAGTTGAGTCAGATGTTACACGTTCTACGACAAACGGTCCTTTCCATTGTGTCTGCAGTTTTGCAGGGATGCCTGGGCGCATCGTCTCCCTGTGCAACCATACCTTATCCCCGGGTTTCAAAGGGGCCCCAAATACCTTTTTATCATAGTATTCCTTCTGATGCCGGTGTGCACTCTGTAAGTGTGTTCTCGCCATTTCGTGTGCTGACCGTAACGTATCGATTAGCTTGCAAACATATTCCGCTACCGTGGGCTGTACTCGGACGGCCGAGGGCAGGCAGATATCGGAAGGTAGTCGGATTTCTCGGCCAGTCCACAGGAAGTGAGGCGTTTGTTTAGTAGACGCGTGAACACAGCTGTGATAGGCTAGTACACACTTTGGGATCGCCAGATCCCAATCGAGCGGGTTGCGATCTACAAACGCTTTTAGCAATTGCAAAAGTGAGCGATTGGTCCTTTCCACTTGTCCATTGCTTTGAGGGTGATAGGCGGTCGTTCGGGTTTTGTCAATTCCCAAGATTCGACAGATTTCTTGCAATAACGTGCTTTCGAAATTGGAGCCCTGGTCAGAGTGCAGCTGCCCCGGCGCTCCCCAGTGGCACACCCAGTGCTCAACGATCGCATTGCCAACCGTTTTCGCATCAATGTGGGATAAGGGTACTGCTTCACACCATTTTGTAAAATAGTCCACCAACACAAGGACATACCGTTTGCCTCTCGACGTTTCTGCTAGGGGGCCTATGATGTCTACACCCACTAATTCATTTGGATAGCCAGTATGTATTGGCTGAAGTGGGGCTTTCTGTTTGTTCTTTGGATCCTTGAAACTGCCACATTGTTCACACCGATGGCAGAGGTTCGTTACATCCCGACGCAAATGTGGCCACCAAAAACGTTGTCTGGCTGCTGCGTCCAGTTTGTTTATTCCAGCATGTCCCAGCTCTCTATGGAGGTCTTCTAAAACTTTGTTTATCATTGATCGTGGGACAACGATTCTTTTGCCATAGTTAGGCCCGTAATCGAAAAACAACACACCCTCGCACATCGCCAAGTGGTCCCACATTGCCCACAGGCAGCGACTTTCATAACTTTTCCCTTCCATCTCTTTACTTGTGGGTCTACTACCTTCGTTCCGTTTTCTCTCATAAATAAGGGCAGTTTCGGGGTCTGACGCTTGGGCTGTCTGCCATTGTCCATAGTCCGCGCCTTGCAGTGTGACTAGTGTTACGTGTTGCGTACTACAAGACGGGCAGTTTCCATGAGCACGCCCGGGTCTTCTGGATAACGCATCTGCATTAGCGTGACTTTTCCCAGCTCTATGTTCACATTCGAAGTCATATTCTTGAAGAATCCCCTGCCACCGCGCGATCTGGCCTTCCGAGTCCTTAAAGTTTTGAAGCCAACGGAGAGATTGGTGGTCAGTGCGAATGGTAAACCGCCTGCCCAACAAATAGTGCCGGAAATGTTTTACAAAGAAAACCAGGGCTAGCATCTCCTTCCTGGTCGTGCAATAATTGCGTTCTCTTTTACTAAGAACGCGGCTCCCGTAAGCGATCACTCTCTCGTGTCCGTCAGTATTTTTTTGTGACAATACGGCCCCAATGGCATAGTCACTAGCATCAGTGTCTAAAATGTAACCACCGGCTGCAGGCGACAAGTCTGGTAGTGACAAGATAGGCGCGGAACATAGAGAACGTCGGAGGGTCCCGAACGCTGCTTCGCATTCCTTGGACCATTCGAACTTTCGATTTTTTTCTAAGAGGGTGTGCAGTGGGCTGGCGATGAGTGCGAATCCAGGTATGAATCTTCTATAATACGAGGCAAGGCCCAGAAAACTACGTACCTCCTCAGTGTTTTGCGGTGTAGGCCAGGTCATAACCTGTTCAACTTTCTTTGGGTCTGTTCGAATGGCGCCCCCAGAAATCACATGTCCCAGATATGTCACTTCTTTCCGCATTAACTGACACTTTGAAGGGTTGAGCGTCAGGCCTACTTGTGACAGCCTTTCAAAAACGCTGGCTAAATTTTTCAGGTGTTCCTCGCTTGTCTTGCCGTGGACGATAACATCATCCAGGTAAACGAGGCACTGATGGGGAATGAGGTCGCTCAATACCCGCTGCATTAGGCGTTGGAATGTGGCGGGGGCATTCGATAGCCCAAAAGGCATTGTTTGGAACTCATATAGTCCTGTTGGCACCACGAACGCCGTTTTAGCCCGGTCTGCTTCTTCTACTTCTACCTGCCAATAGCCTGAGGCTAAATCCAGAGTGCTAAAATAGATGGAACTCCCCAGGGCGTCAAACAAATCATCGATGCGGGGCAATGGGAACGCATCCTTAGTGGTAACTTTGTTTAATTTCCTATAATCAACACATAGTCTTAAGCTGCCGTCTTTCTTCTTGACCAGCACCACAGGAGAAGACCATGGGGAGTTTGACGGCTGAATTACGTTTTTCTGAAGCATCTCGTTGATCATCTTGGACACTTCTTCTTGTAGGGCCACTGGGATTCTTCTGTGTGCCGTCTTTATCGGGGAGGCGTTTCCTGTATCTATTTTGTGTTTTAGCACATTTGTTCGCCCCAGGTTGTTTCTACTCCAGGCGAACGCGTCCATGTGATCAAGAATTACCTTCCTCAGCTTAGCTGTGCTTTGGGAGTCATTACCGCACCCGGATCCCCTGAGTAACGCTTCAATTTGTGATCCGACATCCCCTGGAGCGATGTGCAGAGTGAATTCGGAGCGATTATGATTGTATAATGATCTGAGGAACAGTGTGCATGATGGAGTAACCAACTGACGTCTTGCTAGGTCTAGGGAGCATCCGAGACGCCTTAAGAGGTCAATCCCGATTATGCAACTAACTGGAAGACTTGGGGCCACCACGAATCTGTGCTGGAGCGTCTGGTTAGCTACCTTGACCGTAGGTGTTATCAGTCCTTGGGTACTCATGTACGAACCGTCAGCGGTGGTTAGCTTCCAGTTAAAGGGCTCAAATTTGTGGTAGCCGAGTTTCCTAACCACATCTGATCTGAGCAGGCTGCAGGCTGCCCCCGTGTCTAACAATCCCACAACAGTGGTGTCCTCAATCTTTAATTCTACGGCAAAAGCCGAAGTTGAGCACGGACCGATTGCTGATGGAACATATATCGTATTATAAATTCGCTCACCTGAGGCTCTGTACCGTCGCCGTCGATAAGAGGTATAGGACCGGTCATTACAACCCCGGTATGAGGTTCCACGTCCGGGATGTGAACGAAGGTAAAGGGGGGCCGGTCCACGGGGGCCTCTGTAGTTTGGTGCCTGACCACGGCACCATGCACGACGATAAGCTAGTGGACGGCGTTCATTGTGCAGCGTGAAACACGGCACTGACGGAGTCTCCAAGGCGGCGTCAACTCTCTCTCTATGTCCTCTGCAATTTTCAGAGCCGCGTCCAATGCGGTTGAAGGATGCAGCAGAAGCTCACGCTTGATACTTATGCTAGACACACCAATTACCAGCTGTTCCAATACTCGTTTGTCTTGTTATTGGGCGGACTCACCCTCATACGCCCGCTCGGCAAGGTATCTCAGGTCTCTCTCAAACGCACCGACCCTCTCGCCTGCCTGTTGTCGTCTTCCCCGAAACTGTTCCCTCCACTGTGCTGGCAACCTAGGTGAGTCTAACAGTTGGCGGAGCTCTTGTAAGGTCCTGTCACCGATCTCACCATCCATCACTTGGCTGTTCAAGGCAATATCCAGCGC
Organism: Paragonimus westermani; assembly: GCA_008508345.1. Lineage (NCBI taxonomy): Eukaryota > Metazoa > Platyhelminthes > Trematoda > Plagiorchiida > Troglotrematidae > Paragonimus > Paragonimus westermani. The sequence goes on along the minus strand of QNGE01007245.1, from coordinate 14,537 downwards.
TTCACCTGACAGGAGACACAGCAGGGCCACTTTACGCCGAGCAGCGGGAAACTGATCGATATACAGCTTTGCCATGCTCTCCCATCGTCGATACGGCATCCCCGGGANGTTGTCGTCTTCCCTGAAACTGTTCCCTCCACTGTGCTGGCAACCTAGGTGAGTCTAACAATTGGCGAAGCTCTTGGAAGGTCTTGTCACCGATCTCACCATCTATCACTTGGCTGTTCAAGACAATATCCAGCGCTTCACCTGACAGGAGACACAGGAGGGCCACTTTACGCCGAGCAGCGGGAAACTGATCGATATACAGCTTTGCCATGCTCTCCCATCGTCGATACGGCATCCCCGGGACAAATTTCTCCGGCATTGGTAGAGGGGGCGCTGCAGTCGATGGCTGTGACAATGAGAGATTTTCGACCGCACGTGTGAGAGTGTTCACTGCATCAGTCATCGCGTCGTTCATGCCCTCTTCGCTGGGGTTCTGATCAATTTTCGCTTGTTTAACTGGCATCTGTCTTCTTTAAATCCTGGCAGGATCGCCAAATTGTAATATGCCAGTGAAGAAGGAGAACAGGGGTGTGTTGGTAAGCGTTTATGGTAAACACGTAACACCAGTCACGGTTCGATCAGTCAGGTTGTCCTCAATTGGGGTTTCCTCCTCGGCGACTGTACAAACCACCGGCTCTGCAACACAATGGAGAGGGAGAGTGATTAGCCGCAGTTTTGTTACGTACTACGCGTGTCCACTTAGTTTCGGTTTCACTTTACAGGACACCCTCTCGGAGTGACCTTGAAATATCTGAAAAATCGCCCATCCCACAAACTTGTAAACAGTTAATTAGTGTAAAATCCTATTTTTTCGAGACTGAATCTGTGAAATGAGTGAACTATCTCTTTCTCTGTTGCATGCGTCAAAGTTCCATAAACTACAGTCATTTTCTTTTTGACCACGTAATTCTTGCAAGAAATTTCACGTTTGTGCTACTGTTCAATTATTCGTTTTTGTATGGTCTGTAAATATCTTCAGTGATCGCGCATAACCAAGCGTGCTTCTCACATACGCGTTGGGAAATATATATTATTTATTCATTGATGTGTACATTTGTATGCATGTATATGTATATATATATGTATGCGGTTGCGGAAACAGATACATATATTTAAATATATACGTATATATATGTATACATTTGTATACATATTTCCGTACAAGTATATGGGATATGTATGTTCAAATATGTATGTATTTAAACGTATGAATATGTACATATATGTACGTGTGTTTATGCATCTTTTTATGCACACACTATATGTATATATATATACATATATCTGTACGAACGTCTATATTATGAAACATGTACACATGTGTATATATACATATGTATACGTACATGCATACATGTGAGCATATGTGCATATACATATATGTACACATATGCTTTGCGGCATCCGATTCGGATTAGCCTGTCACAGCAACCGAAGCCATAGGATGCCTGCGCTTAACCATCACTGCAATCTGCTTGCGCTGCACCAACTGCAGTTCCACCCACACGCAATATATCCAGTGTCAACCCGAAGGAATAAGACGGGGATGTGTGCCAGTGGGGCCTTTGTGTCCAGCCGGTCAATGCTGGTTAGCTAGTTGATTGGCTAATAAGGGAAGGAAACTCTTAACTCTCGGAAACTAAACAGAAAGAGACTGCAGTGACGAGATCTACACTAAGAAGAAAGATTTACTAAGTACAATACAAGGAACATTGCAGTATAGAAGTGCAAGTTAGTGCATCTCAAAGATGATAGAGATGAAAAGCAAAATTCTCATTGACCTATGAAAGGCCAGGCAGACCATTCAAAATACAATACACCAACAAAGCCGAAGAAATGAATGGATGGAAGACCATAGACACTCAAGTTTCTGAAAAGAGAAGCGTATTAGTTGTTAACGACCAGGATGTTGGCTGATACAGTCATTAGCAGAGACAGAATGGATACACTGGTGTGACATGCCTGGCCCCAAAGTACTCGTCGTCCCATCGCCGACGATGTACTATGAGTACGTTGGTGACCTACTAGCCCCAAACGGCCAGCACATTCGCGACCGCACACAACGCAACGCCATATAGCCACGTCACCGCGACCTATGACATCGATGGTTCCTTTGCCTACCGCACGCTTCCGCTCGCGACCCCTCAATAATTGCTTGTTGAACTTTCGGAAACCTGCCTGAACCGTATTCCTCCAGGCCATCCGTTTCAACGCCAAATCTTCCAAACATCTGTAATACATGGTTAACCATTGATGTTTTCTGACGACATCGAAATCCTTCACATATCCAGATAGCTCAACATAAGTTTTTGCCCAAAAAGTATACGACGGGACCTAAGATCACCACAGTCGTAAGGCAGGAGATAGCTGATGAGACGCTCAGCGTTCGTATCGAACACCTCTACGCATAGTTGGCAAACAGATACATTTTCTCCAATACAAGAGGTTATAAGGACAACAAGGATGTAAAAATTCTCCGCGACTTTGTGAGACACACGCTCAGGACAGCGTAATCAATGTACAGGTTTTCAAACACACACTTGAACGCCACAACCAAAGCTTACATGACATCCTTCTGCTGGAATCACTTGGAACAAACTTCCGTACGCAAATAGAGCCAGTAAGAATATGCATCAGTTCAAACGAAGCTTGGGAACCGTCCTGACAATTACGAACATCATGTCCACTTTTAAGCTCAACCTGAGGACGTTATCTTTGAAAAAGGGCCTAAAATCATCTGACGGAAAACCCTCTGTGTTGCTTGATGTTACGTCGCGCACTCCCCAAACTGATCGAAACTATCAATTTCAGGATGACTCTCGTAAGTTAGACCTGCCAGAAAACTAAAAAACATGTCTATAGTGAACACGCATAGGTGTCAATACACACATGCCCGTTAACAATAACCCAATCATCCTGGTACGTCCTTACTCCATACTTATTTAGAGCTTGTGTGTCGGTATTTTAAACCACCATGCAAAAGCTGAACATGCAAAAATTGTTTGAAATTAAAAACTCTACCTGTTCCTTCCATGACTGCGTAATAATCTTGCGTCGCAACTCTTCCTTTTTCTACCCCTGATAAACC